>VCJN01002409.1:0-229748 GCA_006384855.1 Tetraselmis striata
ATTGGCCTGCTCCGGTTCTTTTGGCCTGCTCCGGTTCTTTTGGCCTGCTCCAGTTCAACGACCTGCTCCAGTTCAACGGTTCAACGACGACAGGTGGTAGGAGGGAGGCAGGGCGTGAGCCCGGGAGTGGGAAGGCGCCGGCTTCACAGTCGTGTGTCAGTGCCGGAGTGCACTTGGAGGGAGCGGCATCGCCGCCTGAGGGCCCCGGCGAGGGTGACGGCTGGCGGGTGCTTGGCTCAGCTCGGTGCCAACCTCTTCGTGGCGGTGGTGTGGATCTGAGGTTCATCGGCACTGAGTTATACCGGACGTTGGAACTGTTCGTGTATCGGCTTGAGACGGGTGTGCGCCGACGCCGGCGAGGCGACGCGGCAGCGTCCCTCAGATTTCTGAGGCCGCGTGGACGCAGCCCCACTTCTGAGCTTGAGGGCCCCGGCGTGGGCGACAGCCAGTGGACGCGCTGGAAAGCGCAGAGGGCGGCTTTGCCCTGGGCGACCTGTGGGCAGCACTGGACGAGCTGGAGGAAGACCAGCTGATCGAGGAGGTCGTGGAGGGGCTGCTGAACGACGTAGACGCATCCAACCAGGAGGGTGAGGAGCGCGATCACGAGAACGCGTACGCATACAGCAGCAGCGAAGTAGAGGACAGCGGAGACGACGAGGACGAGCTCTACTTTTCCCCGCTGCCAACACGCAACCCTAGGCGAGACACTTTGTACGGACACGCGTACTTTGTGGACGACGCAATGAGCGACGATGAGATGGAGCCGCGGAGGGGCAAGGGCTCCAACGGGAGGTTGTGGGCGGGTCACGAGAAGGCGACCTCAGAGCACACGTTTGAGACGTGGAAGAACTCTACGGACTGTGCCATGGAGAAGGAGCAACAACAGGCGTTTGACCGCAACAGACCATTCAACGAGATCCACGAGGTTCACGTGCTGCGGAGCCGCATTCAGCCAAAGTACTTGGAGTCGCTAGAGACTACACTCATCAGCCGGGGCATCAAGTACGAGGACTCGAGGATCGCGCGGAGGCTGGAAGGCGCAGAACGGCTCGACTACTACCGCCGGTTGTTGGACGGCATGTGGGAGGAGCTCGTCAACATCACCAAGCAGATCGAGCTGCATTCGGAGCGGTACAGCAAGTGCCATCGCTCGCCTGGTGAGACTGTGCGCGAGTTTCGCAATCTGTTGCTAACGCACACCAGGGTCAAGAACCTGGTCACCGAGGAGACGACACGCATTGTGGAGATATCGCGCGTCAACGTGGAGTTCATCGAGCGGGCCTGGGACAAGACGCGTTTCAGCCCCCGCATCAAATTCGCACAACAACAACTCGTGGACTATACGATGGACACCCAGGTGGACAGGACCTGGGAGATGGCTGAGTGGCTCGACAAGCAGGAGCGTGGCAGCATTCACGTGCGCGCTCACTCGCGCGTCCAGAGCGGAGGCGGCAGGCGGGGTTTTGACCACGAGGAGCACAACAGCCGCGGTGGCGGTCGCGGCAGCAACAGCCGTGGTCGTGGAGGCAGCCACGGAGAGGGTGGCAACTACCATCGACGTGGAGGTGGAGGAGGTGATCGTGGAGGCGGGCGCACGGAGAGGAGCGCTTACGCCCGTGATGGAGATGATGGTGGGCGAGGCAGCCACGTCAATGAGGCAGGTTGCTATGGTTGTGGGTCGAAAGATCACTACAAGAGCGACTGCCCTCTGTGGAGCAAGACGTGCTCTGAGTGTGGCAAGAAGGGCCACATTGCCAAGCGGTGCTGGAAGGCCAACCCTGATCTCCGTCCGGAGACCGCCATGGCAGCAACCAATCCCAGGGAGCACATCAGAGTGCGCGAGGAGCCCAAGAAGCCGGACCGCAAATCATGCATGATGTGTGGCAAGGATGCGGGCCACACAACTGAGGAGTGCGGGAAGCTGCGCAAGTTCGTTGCGAACCTGCAGGCGACAGACGGCCACGAACCCAAGCACCCGCCGCTCAACGGCTATGCTCAAGTCGTCGGCAGCGAGGAGGGCGAGGTGGTGGGGCTGGCAGCAGCCAGCCAGTTGCGCCCACAGCGTAAGAGCGCGGAGGCTCAACGCCATGGCGTCAACACGGTGCGCATGGAGGACGGAGAACGTGAGGCCAGGCAGCGGAGGCTGCCTCGCGGCTTCACCACCCCATCGATGGAGATGGCGCAGCAAATGCACAGCCGTACAGAGCTGACGGCGAAGCTCACCAGCGCAGCTCAGAGCGTCACGGTGCCTGTGTCACTGGCCAACGGCGGTGGACAGCCGCGCATGCCACTGATGGAGATCGCCAAGCGGCTGGTCAAGCACGAGCCCGTGGAGGATGGCTGGGAGAAGCATGCTGTCATGCGTGCTCTGGAGAGCAAGCGAGTCTCCATCAGCCTGATGGAGGCTTACCAGCTCGAGCGCAGCGGCGGCGGGATGATGGAGAGCGTCATGGCAACAGCATGGGGCGGCGGTGCCCTGAGTACCGAGCCGATCAGCAGCCACGCTCACTCAGCCAGGACCTCGAGCGGGGAGCGCGCCTTCGAGGCAGCGCTGATGATGGTGGAGGAGGTCGCTGACCAACAAAGCGGCGGCAAGTCTACCGCGGAGGAGAAGACCGCTGGCGGAGAGGCTGAGACTGAACGGTCTTTTGCCATTTACCGGCCAGGTCAACTCGCGAGACAACGCGAGGAGGAGGAAGATCGCAAGCGTGCAAATGCGCAGCGCAATGCCAGCACGGCGGTTGAGGAGGCATCAGTATGTCGCCGCAGCGGCAAGTGGGAACCCGCCATTGACTATCGACGCAGTGCCACTGAGGCAGACATCAGGGAGCAAGCACTACGGCTGCCCAAAGGGTCTGAGACCCGACGCTGCCTGGAGCAGCAGGCGGAAGTCGCCCACAAGGGCATTTTTGCCCTTCAGCCCACGGGGGCTGAGGCGAAGGAGCAGCCGGAGACGGCTCGGCTTGACACCATCACGTGCGAGTTGCACGCCAACAATACCCTGCTGCAGTGCGAGACCATTTCCGACGGCGGGAGCAGCCACACCCGCATGAACGCGTCAGCAATGGAACCAAGCGCGGCGGAGGCCGTGGTGAAGGGCGCTGGCGGGTGGGTGGACGTCGACATGGTGGTGGTGCTCGCCAATGGCAAGCGCTCATGCGAGCAACAACGACGATTGCGGGATGGCGTGGTCTTCACGCTTCGGGACCCCGTCACCTCAATCATGGCAGCTCATCACGCACCGCGCGTGTACGAGAATGGAGGCGAGGCACCGGGCTTGCTGCTCGGTGGACCCACCATCACAGCCCTCGGGCTGCGACCGGACCCGGCGACCAGGATCTGCACTTTCCGCGCACCCAACCGACCGGCCGGCAGAGTGCCACTGCTCAGTCAAACGGCGTGGGAGCGGCGGGTACGCGAGCACCAACCTGTGGTGCGCGTGGAGAGAGCGAGCTACTGCCATGGGGTGGAGCTCGGCGATGATGAGATGGGGGAGGAGAGTGGGGGGGGCAGTGACGTGTCTCACAGCCACGCCGCCCACGAACCCTCACGGCGTGACGTGCAAGAGTCCAAGACTTGCGAGCCGGCAGACCTACCGCCTTTGCGGGAGGTGCAGAGCCTGCAGCGTCACGGGCTGGCGAGGCTGAGCACCCGCGAAGAGGGCATCAGCCTGTACGAGCCATGTGGCGGAGGCTACGTTGCCGTGTTGAATGCCATGCTGGCCAACGGCCAGAAGGTGGCCAGATACCGGCATTCGGACATCGACCCGGCAGCCCGCAAGGCCGCTGGGCAGCGTGTTCAAGGAGCTCAGTAGGAGATATCCGGATCTACTACCAGCTAGCGCGATCAAGGGGTGGGACTCGTTTCCACAGGACATCACGGCGATCACAGCAGAGGACGTGAGGCGCCTGCCATACATAGACATAGTGGGGTGTGGATGGCCTTGCCCAGGCATGAGCAGAGCCAATCGCAACGCGCTGGGATTGCGCGACCGGAGGTCACGTTTGCTCTTTCACGTGGCCGCGTTCATCGAGAAGCTCGAGGAGAAGCAGCCCACCGGCGTGGGATGGCTGCTGGAGAACGTGGATACGAGCGGAGACGAGAGACTGTACATCAAAGAGTCTGAGAAATACATCACGAAGATCATCGGGAGAGCGCTCGTGATTGATGAGGCGGGCTGTGGAGCGAATCATCACCGAGTGCGACGATTCTGGACGAACATGGGGGACGTGGAGAGACTGAAGTTGGCGTGGGAGAGGCGGGCGGACATGCAGCCACGACTGCTGCGAGAGGTGCTGCCACCGCACCTACGGCCGCATGTCAATCTGCCGACGCCACCCAACGGAGTTCGCGTCAACAAACCGGGGCAGCCACGCGCGTTGCCAACGATCTTGGCGCGATCGGACTCAGATGCCTACTCCGGCGAGGGGGCCGGCATGTTGTTCAACATCAACACGGGCGAGTGGGAACGGCCCACTGTCCACCTGAAGGAGGAGCTTTTCGGTTACGAGCCGAACGTAATTCACGGCATATCGCTGCCGGACCATGAGCGCCTCATAGGCAATGCCATGGGTCTGCACAGCGTAGCGTGGATCGTCGGGCAGCTCTTCGTGGAGCAGCAGCGACTGAAGGACTTGGAGGAGCTGGAGCGCGCAGCTCGGGCTGCCCAGGCAGCTCAGCGCGCGGAACGAGAGAGACGAGAGCAACGCAGGATGCAGAGATCCTGCGGGAGAGCATGGCAGCAGCTGTGTCAACAGGGGCTATGCTGCTGGCTGCTGCTCATTGGGTTGGGCACCACGTCAATGCACTTCGGCGAGGCGAGTCGTCTCGGCAACACCACGGTGTTAGCCATGTTCGTGGCAGTGATGGTGCGCGCGAGCGCGCGCTACCGCCGCGAGGTGACGGCGACAAGCAGGGCGGGGCGCCGAGCTTTCGGCGCCAACGCCGTGTCGGACGGCGGCGGGACTGCGGAACGGAGTAGCGCTGCTGCGTGGGCCAATCGTGGCTACACGCAGGCAAGTATGAATGATCACGTGGAGGATGTTCGTAGCCTGAAGGATCCTGAGAAACACTGGCGGTGCGGGCGCGAGTGCGAGGCTGCACAGCAACAACAGCTAGTGGAGCTCTGCGACAGCTTTTGGGATGACGTGTGGGTGTGGTCCGTCAGCGACCTACCGGCCGTCAACCACTGGGAGTTCAGGATACCGACGACCAACACGCAGCCCATCAAGCGACCCAAGTACCGATTGAGCAAGACTGAGTGGGACTTCGTGGACAGCTGGTGCAAGGAGCTGTTGGCAGCTGGGGCGATCCGCGAGAGCCAATCTCCCTACAGCATCCCAGTAGTGTGTCCACCGAAGAAGGACGACGACGGCAACTGGACCGGGATCCGGGTGTGTTTGGACGCTCGCCCGTTGAACAGTGTCACTGAGTCGTGGGCGTATTGTATGCCCAAGACAGACGAGCTACTCAGCAAGGTCGCAGGCGCGCGCATGTACAGCGGGTTTGACGCCAAGTCGGCGTTTCATCAGCTGCCCATCGCAGAGGAGGACCGACACAAGACTGCCTTTTGGGGCAGCGACCGGCAGTATGAGTGGTGCCGGATGGCGATGGGCTTCAAGAACGCCAGCCAAGCATGGCAGCGTGTCATGGATGAGGCCCTTGGCGATCTGCCGTTCGTGGCGGTTTACGCCGATGACATCTGTGTCTTTTCAGGCGCAGCCGAGATGAGCGACGCTGAGGTGTTTCAGCAGCACCTTCAGCATTTGGAGACGGTGTTTCAGAGGCTCGCAACGGCGGGCATCAGACTGGCGCCCGGCAAGGGGCGCATGGCCGTGAGGCAGATTGCTTTCTTGGGCCATTGGGTCGACGGCGAAGGCGTATTCCCGCAGCACTCCAAGGTGGAGGCTGTGGTGAAGATGCCGCCGCCGACTGACGTTGCGGGGCTTCGGCGCTTCCTCGGCATGGTGGGCTACTACGGTAAGTTCATCGAGCAAGTTGCAGTCAAGCGCAAGCCGCTGACCAAGCTCACTGGCAAGGTGCCGTGGGAGTGGGGATCGGAGCAGCAACGAGCCTTCGAGCAGCTCAAGGCAGACCTGGTTTCGGCTCCCGTGCTGAGAAATCCGGATTGGAGCCGCCCTTTCATCCTGCACACCGATTTCAGCGGAGCTGGATTGGGCGCGGTGTTGGCGCAGGAGGACGACGAAGGACAGGAGTACGTGGTGGAGTTTGCGAGCCGCACCTGCCAAGGCGCGGAGCCCAACTATGCCAGCTATGAGGGTGAGTGTCTTGCCATGTTGTATGGCATGGACAAGTTCAGATACTATCTGTTTGGCAGGCAGTTTGTGGTGGTGACAGATCATCGGCCTTTGGAATGGCTGATGAACACCGCTCAGCTTCGTGGGAAGTTGGCGCGGTGGGCGATGAGGCTCAGCGAGTACGACTTCGTGGTACGCTATCGGAAGGGCGCTCACCACGTCAACGCAGATTGTCTGAGTCGGGGGCCCGTGGAGGGCGACCCAACGGAGCTGGATGGGCGCGGTGAGTTTTCACCGGAGGGCACCGTGCGACATGCGGCAGCCTTTTGGTGCGCAACGGCTCAGAGCAGCCGGCAGCCGGAGCTGTCAGCATGGGCGCGACGCCGCGTGCTGGACACCGCCCATGAGGGCACGGCCAACGGCGACTTGGTGGCGGTTACCGGCGAGCTGACGGCGGGACCGCGGAGAGGCGATCCGTGGATGGACGCGGAGGCGATGGCGGAGCTGCAGGCGGGCAACGTCAACATGCCGCAACCTTATGCCCGCTATACATGGAGAAACAACATCTTGTGGTATTTACACAAGGACGGCACGCACCGCGAGGTACCGCCACCCAGTGAGCGAGACACGGTGATTATGGATGTGCATGTCAAGATGGGCCATTTGGGGCGGGATCGGCTGCGCAGTGTTATCGCCGCTTCATATTTCTGGCCAGGGATGGTGGAGGATGTAGCCCGAGTCAAGAAGGCGTGTCCGGACTGCGATCGGCTGCAACATCGACCCGGCGGCACCAGCGGTCGCCCAAAGGCAGCCTCACCGCTGGACATGCAGCCGCTGCCGCACTTCGGCATGTTCTACCGCTGGCACTTGGACTTGGCGGGGCCTTTTGAGGCCACCCGCAGTCGCAATGTCTGGGTGTTGGTGATGGTGGAAGCGGCGAGCAAGTGGGTGGAGTTGGTGCCGCTGCGCACCAAGGAGGCAGCCAACATACGACAAGCCTTTCAAGAGAGAGTGCTGGCGCGTTTCGCGGCGCCAGGCGAGGTGTGTACCGACGGCGGTACCGAGTTCAGCGGCGAGTTCCACGAGCTTCTCGTGGAGCATGATATCGATCATCCGAAGCCGCTGCCCTATCATCCGCAGCCCAATGGGTTGGCGGAAGGGATGGTGAAAACAGTCAAGGAGGCACTGATGCGCTATGTGGTTCAGCCCGGCAAGCGCGTCGTGTGGGACACTTTTCTGCCTTCCATCGAGCTGGGCTACCGTTGCAGCAAGCAAGCCAGCACCAAGTACAGCCCATACGAGTTGGTGTACGGCAGGGCACCCGTGTTTCCCGCGCAGGCGAGAGCGCTCTTTGAGGAGAGCGCCGTGGACTTCAACAGCCCGGAGGGCATGTGGGAGCTGATGACAGTGCGCGCGGAGCGTTTGGCGCTCATGGTGCCGACGGCGATGCACAACGTGGAAGCGGCGCAGCATCGTGAAGTGATGCGCTATCGCAGGAGGCGCGCGGGGTTGGTGGCGCCCGGAGTGCAACGCTTCAGCCCCGGCGACTTCGTCTACGTGCAACAGCGGCAGCAAGACGCGCTCGATCCACGAGTGCGACCGGCTGTCTACAAGGTTTACGAGGTGAACGACAACGGAGTGGTGGTCATCCAAGGAGCTGACGGCGACACGGCGCGCGTGCGCGTTGAGGAGCTGGCGCGGTGCGCCGTTCCATACGTGGTGTTGCCGGCAGGATTTGAAGACCCAAATATGGCGTGCGAGGAGTGCGACGAGCGCGTCAGCACCCAGCGCAACCCGATCATCATCTGCGAAGACTGTGAACGAGGCTGGCACAAGTTGTGTCATCAGCCACCTGTGGCACGTGTGCCGCGGGGGGCATGGCGGTGTGCGGAGTGCAGCGCTGATGACGCAGCGTTGCCGGCACAGTGGACATCGGTGGCTTTAGCCGCCACAACAATCAGTGACAACGACGACAGCGACGAGGAGATTCAAGACCCTGCCCCGCCTTTGCAGCCGACAAGAGCGGCAGTGGCAGCAAGACTGAACTGGGGCATGCCTGGCGCCTGGCACCCAGCAACTGTGGCAAGAACGATGAACAACCTTCAAGCAGCCAATGACTATCTACCGGCAATCAGTAACCAAGTGAGCGAGTACGCTGCGCTAGCCAACGTGATCAGCTGGCGCGGCCGAGTAATCTTTGATCCGTGGGCGGGACATGGCAGCACCGCTGAGGCCTTGCGGCCGTGCGGTGCGACAGTGATCAACAACGACTTCAATCCGGTGTACCAAACTGAGATGTGCGAGGACGCGCTGGAATCCTTTGTGTACCAGTGCGCTCGCGATGTAACCGCAACCGTGGCGATGACGACGATGATGACGACGACGATGACGACAACGATGATGACAACACAGCCGCGGTTAGAGGCCCCTTTCATAGTGGTGACCTCCCCGTGGTTCCAACTACTTGATCTGGCGCTGCCAATCATGGCGTCATGCGCGGACATCCTTTTCGTGCAAGTACCAATCTACTACATCGCGCAGGGACCTTCCCCGCGCATGCAGTGGCTACGGCATCTAGGCGACTGTGGGCGGCTCCACATTATTGCCGGCGACATGCAGCGTAACCGCACTACGCGCCGATCAACCCTGTGGCTCGCGGTCTTCCGCGACAACGAGCTGCGAGAGCGAGAACTGCGAGCTGAGTGGCGTCACTCCGTGGCGTCAATTCACTTCCACACCGAGGCGTGCGCTGGCGACCAGCATCACTGAGCGTCGATTGGCGCCCAGCGGCCGTTCACCCTTCTGGCGACCAACCGTCTGGGGGGGGGGGATGGGCCGCCCATTGAGCTGGTGACAGCGCCCCACGCGGGAATGCGAGCATGCGACGGCAGCTGCCGCAGCATCCGTCATATCCGCGTGCGCGTGAAGAACGGGACAGCCAAGCCCTTCCGGGCCGGCTAGGGTTAAAGCTAGGGTTCCATACCCGGTTGAGACCACAGGCAGGGCACCTGATTGGTTAGGGTTCCATACCCTGGCCATAGCCCTGAGCGAGGCGCAAGGAGACATACATACCGGAGATCAGAGACCCGCCCAAGCACACCTAGGCGGGACTTCTAAGGGAACTCAGATAGCACCTCTAATCGGGACCTCTAACAGGGACCCCTAAGGTGGACTACCTGCAGAAGACGAAGTACTGTACTGCTGCTGGTACAAGGCGCAAGACTCACTGTAGCCGCAGCCGAGTAGTAGTATAGGACTTGATGAGTACAATTAGACAAGGGCAGTGCGTAATGCGTCTGGCGCGCGGTGCGCGCACGGCGCGCGTGCTATTAGCACTTAGCGTGACGTGCGGCTGCCTTGCCATGGCTGCGATCGCGTGCTTATAGAGGGCCTCCGCCTTCTAGCGGTCCCTCTTCCCCCTTGTCTTGCCTGTGTGTGCCTGTGTTTGCCTATGACAGGCATAGGCAAGAGCCTGTGTACGGGACGGAGACGGTGTAAGAGACGGAGATCGGCTTGAGGAACGAGGGCCAAAGGTAATCACGGTAGCCTGCGTGCTTGTCGTACGGTCGCACGCGTGCTGCCCGCTGCATCGTGCGCGCGCGCTGCTGGTGGTGCTGGGTTGTCACCATTCGACCCGGTACCGACGTAAAGTACTGTAGGAACGGTTGATAGCCGCGACCAGCACTGCATAAAGTACTGCACGGCGTGGCAGTGACCTGTGGTGAGAGGCTTCATTGCCACTGGCATTCACCCCCCTGAGTACGGGCAAGACCAGCAACGCTGGTCTGAACTAAAGCCCTATAGGCGTCTGAGAGGTGCCTGTAGTGACTTAGGTTCGCGTTCATGGGCCGCCCATTGAGCTGGTGACAGCGCCCCACGCGGGAATGCGAGCATGCGACGGCACCGCACATAGCGCGGCGGTGTGAGCCCCAAAGCACGTCATCCAAAGGTACTACTCATGGCCCGCAAACGCCGGTCATCATTTTAAAGGTATTTAGTTGTTCGTCAAATCGGTATGAAGCGGGAACAGACCACGCACCCGGCTAACTTGACGTCCTGACCAACTACCTCGTAACCATATGCTTCGCTCTCTGCAGTAGTAGCTCCGGCACCACGAAGTAGTCTTCCTCGTTGCTTGCGGATTTGGAGCCGGCACGGCCGATCTAGGATAGCTCTAGCAAATCGAGGCGCATTGTGCCCCCCCCCCCCCCCCTCCCCCTCCCCCACTTGCTGCATGCAAATTGTCTCACGCCACGATGCCCGGACCCGGAACCATGTGCCCCGTCTCCTTTGACGACATCGCGCCCGCGAGCCGTCAATTGAGCCAAGCAGCGACGAGGTGAGCTCAAGCAGCAACCCAGACTGGGCATGCATGTCCGCTTGAGGCGACTCAAGTGTCAGCTCGGCGACGGGTTGTTCTCCATTTGACATTGTAACGCAGCACTACATGATAACAAAGTACGTCGTCGGACATATTGTACGGCGAGAATATCACACTCATCGGATGGTGAGCCGGGTGCGGTCTTTATTCAACAAAATGTGACATGCGCAAAATGTTACGGGATAGTTAATCGTTCTGTGGAACTCACAGCGAAACTGTCTGGAGCATGGCAAGTTCAACTGTTACGGCCGATTTTATGTCTTCTTGTGCCGCACGCGAAGATAGAGGCACATCATCGACACGTGAACTAGCAACCCGTACCGCTCCAGCAACACAGGCGGCTAGAGAAACCGGATAGGAAAGGGGGAAACCCCATTAGATCAGCAGAACGGATAGGGCGGTTGTAGGTCGGGCTTCCCAATGTCGTCCGCTAGACGACTACCGCCGTCAGTTGGCCAGTAACAAATCCACCGCTAAAAGGAGTCATACTGAACGATCCACATGCCAGTAATCCTTATTCTACTCGTAGCATCAAGCCGCCACAGCGCCGCCGTCAGTCGGCCGGTACCAGTACGAGCAGTACCGTACTTTAAATCAGTTTTGCAGGTTTCGTTGTTATTGCCGTCCATCGTTATATGAATTGATGACTGCTGTGGATGGCAAACGCCGGATAGATATTGCATCTTAGGCCGCGCTGCGCTGATCTGGCACACCATATCGCCAAGTCGACCGTTTGTTTCTGAAATCCGCGCCAATCAGGTCTTGTTATTCATCTATCGTACCCTGTATGTACGAGCACAGCGACCAACGGCGGGTGTAAAGTAGCTAACTACGGCGAGTGGTAGCCACTACCTGTATGGCGGTGCAATATAAGGCGTCCACTTTTATATATTGTGGTTTAGGAGACAATCCCCCCCCAGATTTGCCCCCCCCCAAGTCAGTTAGACCATCACCCAATTCCTTGTTTAGGGCACTTGCGCACGCAAGAATGATGCAACTCCAATCATGCATGCTTATTTTATTGAGAGGGATGCTATGGTGCAATAATAATGGTAGTAGGGCAATTCAATGTGCAAAAATGGCACATGTGGAATTGGGCCATGTGCAGAAGCCCTTCAGGGGGTCAAGATATTGGGTGGGGGGAGGGTCTTTTGGCCCTTTTACTTACATGGACTTGGAGGGAATGTCTATGCCACCTGAGTCTCCGCCCTGGGACGCTTCCTAGACACTCCGGTGGCCATGTTGGCCTTGTGTGCGGCATGCGTTGCAATGCGTTGCAATGGCGGCCCTAGCTTGTGACATCCTGATCCTACTTCTGACATGATACTTCACATCTCACCCCTGCACTTGTCACACAACGGCAGGATAGCGCTGAAGAGAATGCCTTCTTCAACAGTGGCCTCTAAATCACCGTCCAACACATTGAGAGCACAAGGAGGGGTTTGACCAAGATGCAACCTGGGGAGTCCGGCCACGCTTGGAGTAAAACTGTGGCTCCACATGCATATGGCACTCCAAATCCTGGGCAGTGTAGAAGATGTCGTGGAAGGGATGCTCCTCAGGGAGTGGTTGGCCACCACACACATAGTCTTGGCTGGCAATAGCATCCTGCAAAACATCCTTTATTTGCAATGCGCACGCAAGCTGCGATGTCTGCTCTGCTGGGTGGCTGTTCCTCACTGGTATGTGACGGCTGCATCGTGCTGGGTGCCCTCAGCGAGAAAATGACGCGAGGTTTGGCACACTCCTTGCACTGCACAGTGCCCCTGGCCAGTTGCAAATGGAAGGGTGCGCCTCCGGGTGTAGAAATCTCCAGGCAGTTATCAGGCATCTCTGGTTGCTTGGGCTGTACCAACTCTACTGTACCGACTCGTGGACAGTGGGCCCCTCCAGTGCTGCGCTAATGGGCGGGCGTCTAGTGCATGCCGCGGGCTCGGGCGGCGTGAGCGTGTATCGCAGGGTGGTGGTGCTGTCGGTGCCGACCTGCCGCAGGAAATCAAGCGCCGACCACTTCTTCGTGACAAATATTGTCGCGTCACTAGCCGCCACATCACCGCCCTTCCGAGTCAACAATATCCCGTTCGCGGAGCATACGGATAGGGGGCGCCTCAAGACTTCTAGGCCGATCGTACAATCGTCTAGTTGCGCAGCGTGCAGCTCCAGCTCAGGCTTCTTTGTGTCGAGCAGAACCTCTCGCAACCAATCCACTAACGCAGGTGTTTTCGGCAAACCATCTCTCCGTGCGCAGGTCGAACGTGCTACCCAAGATCACGTCGTAGTTCCGGCCCAGACCGGTATTAGCCACACGCACAGTCACCGAAGCGGCGACAGTGGGGTCCTCCATGCGTGCGTGCTGCGCAGTGCGCCGCACAAGCACGGTGTGTGAGGGCTGGAGCTGTGATGGCGGATGAGCGGGCGCCCCGTCGCTTATGCGCGGTTGGCGCGCTGTACACCGGTAGCGACTACTGGTACGGCGCGGCAATATCTGCGTCGTCGCGGGGACGAGACAAGTACATAAGACAGTACTTCAGGTGATGAACCGTAATGACAGTGATGGTCTGAACGTCCCCCCCCCCCCCGGCCAAATTCTGGGCAGATTTGTCTCCTAAACCACAATATATAAAACTGGACGCCTAACCACATCCAGCAACAATTAATCCTTAATCCTTACACGAGCCAGCTGCAGAAGGCGATATCAGAAAATCACCAGAAAAGGACAATATCGGAAAGGTCCTCTACCACATCCAGCGATTTATTATCGTTGTGGGGCCCTTTATTATGCTGGTACCGGTACCTGAATAATGTATTAACTGAGATTTCTTCTGGTGCTGCTTCCACCGCGCAATTGCTGTAGTGGATGTTTTTATTGCATTTTCGGGTGGTTTCCTTATCGCGTTTTGCAGCTAGCTCATGTAACCATATTATATTAACTGAGATTTGGTCATTACGTTGCGGGTACCGTGCCGCACAGCGGCGGTTGGAATAACGAATACTCAACGAAACACTAACGCTGATAATCCCGGTGCTGAAAGAGATGACGACTCGGGACACCAAACATATGCCCGGGATTCAAAAAGCAGGATTGCTGGCTGTGATAATCTTTACGACATAACGTGACATAGCGACTAATAAGGATACTACAGCAGTAATCCTTATTTATATACTACTGGGATATAGTAGTAGTAGTAGTTATATCCTTATTTATATAATGCAGGTCGTAACCTCTCGTTTTTTTTCTGAAGTGAAGCGGGCTCGCTCACCAGGCCTGCAGGCAAGCAGAAACACCCATCACGGAGTACAGCGGCAGTCCCCTCGCCCTGAAGCGATAGCCCAGTCAGGCAGATACAGCTCATTCAGCCGCTGAGGGCCCGCTCGCAGCCTGGGCATCACGTAGTAGAGGCGCGGCGGCGGCAGCGGCGGGCGCGATGTCCGTCTTCCGGCAGCCCTTCGGAAGGTGCCCCAACCCCACCCACCCACTTGCCCACTCCCTTGCGCAAGCCCGCGTGTGATATCGCCGCACCGAGGCCTCCCTTGACGGGTACCCCAGCACGCGGCCGCGGCTGGGGGGGGGGGGGGGGGGGGGGGGGGCGGGCGCGGGGGATCGATGCTATCACTTCCTATCACTTCCCATTTATGTAAAGCATTGCGTATGTGCACGTACACGTATCTCAGGGAATCTAGGGGACACTGACTTCTTAAAAGGGTCATCATACACTAACGCGAGGTGGCGCCTTTTCTATGCATGTAGCGAGGCCTCTCCGGCGGGTTATTTTGAAGATGAAATGGGCCCTGGCGCAGGGGGCAGCTGCAGCTGGGCAAGACCAAGCCCAAGAAAGTGAAGCTACCGGAGGTGTACGGCGCTAAAATCGACCTGAAGAAGGTCAACCTGCCAGCGCTCAAGGCGTGGGGGTCGCAGCGGCTGGTGGAGCTGATGGGCGCAGAGGATGAGGTGGGTGGCGGGCGGGCTGGCTGGCTGCGGTGGGCGATGGGGAGGGTTGGCTGCTGCCTCCCCCGTGCAGGCGATGCTGACGGTGCGGGGCCGCTTGGGGTCGCGCAGATTGCGCAGGCGCTGGTGCAGGATGTTCTGGACAGCGCCAAGCCCAACCCGCTAGAGCTTGAGGGCGGGCTGGCGGGGCTGTTGGACGACGCCATCCGGGTCAAGTTTGTGCAGGTGCGCCTGTGCTTTTGCATGCTTCCCTACCTCCCCTCCTGTCCTTCCGCTAGGTGGCCCCAGGGGCATATGGCGCGTGGGGCAGCGTCCCTTCTCCCCGCCATGAGGCCTGCCCCCGCTCCCGCCACCTGCAGGACCTGTGGTCGCTTCTGGTGGCGGCGCAGACCGCCCCTGACGGCACGCCGCCGGTGCGCACCGCCCTGATGCCATGCCCCTTTCCTTGTAGCAACATCTCACCAGCAGGGCCCTCGTACCCGGGTGCTGAGCAACCCCATGGCGTCCCTGCAGGAGCTGAGCGGCGTGGTGCGCAAAGACAGCGTGGCCGAGGAGGCTCTGGCGGCTGCGGAGGCGGCCAAAGCGGCAGCGCTGGCGGCCGCGGCACGCCTGCAGGGGCAGCTCACGGGCGCGGCACCCTCGCAGCCGCCCGCAGAGCGCCGCTCGCCTCCGCCGCCCCGCCGCCGCTCCCTGCGCAGCCGCAGCCGCAGCCGCTCGCCGCGGGGCGCGCCACGATGGCGGCCGAGCCGCAGCAACAGCCGCAGCCGCAGCCGCAGTCGCAGCCGCTCTCCCGCGCGCCGGCCTCCCCGCCGCAGCCGAAGTCCGCCTCCGCGCCGTCCGCGCTCCCCTGCTTCCCCGCCCCCGGCCCGACACCGCCAGCGCGACCACCGCGAGCGGCAGGGCTCGCCTGGGGAGCGCGACTACCGGTCGGAGCGGCCCCGCGGCCACCGCCGTCAGCCACGCTCCCCGCCGCCGCCGCGCCAACGTTCTCCGCCCCCGCGAGCAGCCGCCCGGCCCCGCCCGCCCTCGCCCTCCCCGCCACGGCGGAGCCCTGCACCTCGCGGCAGCGGTCGGCGCAGCGGGGGCCGCTCCCGCTCCCCCATGCCATCCCCGGGGCCGGCCCGCGGCGGCCACGACCGCTTCACGCCGCCGCCCACGCGCTTCACGCCGCCACCGGATAGGCTCGTTGCGCGGCGCAGCCGGTCCCCACCTGGGGCTGAGCGCTGGCCCATGGGTGGCGCCCCCTCCCCGCCACACCGGGGCCGTCGCCCTCCCAGCCGCTGACGAGCGCATGCAGGCGGCCCTGACATCTCCCCCAACCAGCTGCTTCTGCCTCCCGGGCACGCACTGATGGGCAGAGACGCAGGGGTGAGGGTGGACGCAGCTTTCTGTGCTGTTGTGAAGGTGGGCTGTCGTTGTAGCGAGGGGGCAACTCTCACAAAGAGTCCCGGCCGCCGTTGAATGGTGCCGCAGACTTGTGGCAGCACCTGTAAGCTTTTGAAATTTGTCTCCAGACTCACTGCTGCGCGGATAAAGCAAGAAAAGCGGCAGCTGCCGGGCTTCAAGGCAATGCATAATCCTCAACATGATCATAGCGGGCATCATCAACACCATAGCTGGTCGGCAGACATCATGGGGACAGCGGGAAAGTTGGGGGGTGTGTCCTGGTTGCGATAACAGGTGCGCAGCGTGAATGCCTTTGTATATGCTGAAGGGTTGCTGGGGACGTCTCAGTTAGGCACTCCTTATCAATGGTCCCCAGATCCTCACATAGGGTGCCTGGATACACAAGAAGCTGTGCTGTATACTGGCGCAGAACCGCCGCTTGACGATTCATCTACTACGAGTACGTCCGGCCTCGTTGTCTGTCCGCTCGGTAGAGCGGTGGTCTCCCACTCAGGAGGTCCCAGGATCGATTCCGGCTGTGGCAATTCAGGGCTATATCGACCCGTGTCCCTGGTAACCTTACCCGGTTGATGCATTTGCCCTTCGGGGTTGGAATGAGGCAATGGTCTAAGGGCTATGCCAGGCCTAAGACTGCTGGGGCTTCTTCTGCCGATGACCCGGGGCTTTACTTTTCTTTGCGAGTACGTTTACGCTGACTACGGCTGGCAGAATTTCGTTTTGGAGTTTTGGATTTGCCTATATCGCACCATTTTTGGTTCAGTTTAGGTAATTAGGCTTTTGAGATTTGATATTTCGACGAACATTATGCATTCATATACATTATAATATACCGATGATACAATGATATAACGAGTCGATTTCGCTCTGTTCCATTGACTGCTCCCACAGCAAGCAGCTGCAGCATATATGTAATTTTCTGGTGGTTACAATGGAAGCTGTCGCGAGAATGATCAGTGACTAGCGTATTCTTATCACTGGTGAGAATTACAAAAATGCCAATAACAAGTCCACCTACCGCGAAAAGCTGAAAGTACTGAAAGATCAACAAGAGCAAGCCGCCTAAAAGCAAAAAAGTGACTGGCAATTTGACAAACTATTTGACTAGCGTATCATTATCACTGGCAGTGTACCCTGTACCGTCGTATGTCGCGACTTCATAAAATGATAATATGATTTTTTTTTGGTGCATGCGGGGATTCTTAATAATTCGCCATGTTTCTTCCATAGAAATACAAAATAATAAACACCCCTCCATACAAGTCCCAGGCCCCTTTCTCGCCGAATTCGAGCTTACGAATAGTAGGGCAGCTGAATCTATGTTTATGACCTGAAATCCTGGAATATTGCACATTTATGCTCAGCCTTTACCACCATAGGGTGTAAGCAACCCCTTTGGCCCTAACAAGTGCCCTACACGAGTGGCACTTGCGCCACACTGAGCGTTTCCAGTACCCCCACAACAACGGGGGTTGGTGCCCCGCACGTCCCGCCGCGCATGCATAGACCATTGCATGGTGGGATGGCCATGGGTGGGCGAGGAAACATGTCAGCAAAGAGACTAGGGTGTTTTTGCTTGGGGTGGGGCCATAGTGGCGTGCGCCCGTGCACGATGCGGCGTCATACCATCGATCGCCACTGCAGTGCGGGCCGCCTTGTGGTGCAGCTCTCAAACTCGCGGTATCGCTCAGTGCGTTGCGAGGAAACGTCAGAAAATTTATATATAAATACCAATAAAAACTACGCGAGCAGGGCTACAAATTCCACGGCGGTAGCACGGTCGTCCGAGGCCCTTTAGGCACTTCTGGTTTTTTTAAGTAATATGTCGAAATCTGACGTCCGTGTCAGCGTGTGGTCAACATGTTGGCGTGAAAGTTTACGCCAAGGGGATCTCAAAACCTGGTATACGGTGGCGGGACAGTGTGTTGTATGTACTTGTGCACGGACTACTCATGCTTGGCACATACCCCCCTTGAGCGATGCCCACGGCCGCATGCCGGATCCCCCCTTCCACAACATTATTTCCACCATCATCGACGCATTAAGGTGCACGCCATTGCCGCCCCACTGGGCTCACCATGGCGCACTATGAGCATGCGGCCATGCACTATATACTTTGGCCTACGGCATGGAGGCCGCGAGAGCCCTCTCCCGCATGCGCGTGCAACAATCACAGCCGCATTTTGTCTATGATTTTGGCCATAAACCATCGTCATCGACACGTAGGGCTTGGTCCAGGTCGTGAATGACCTCATTTCAATGCCCTACGTGTATGGTGGATAGTGATCATACCAAGGGTGATGTGGTATGAGTACGGGGGCTGTGGTGCCCCATGCCTATGTGACTGTGCACACGAGTGGCGCAATTTGTGATTTTGAACCGCCAGCGCCGGAAGCCATGCTTTTGCATGAATGAAAGCGTTGACGGCAACGGCCCCCGCGTGGCAATATGTGGTGTATCGCGCTATCGCAGCATTCCCCCCCAGCCGTACGACCCTGAGTAACCCGCATGCACGCGCGCACGGCCTCAATGCAGCCGCGCATGGGCATGTGGATCGAATTCGCAAACCCCATACTTATGTGGAGGGGTGTATATGGATCCGCGACAGGAATACAGGAATAATAATATCGAGCGGCAGAACTTTTGTGGCTTGTGGCTTGCGGATTGTGGCGGTATATAGCGACTATCTATCCGCCCGAGGCGCGGCGCGCGACGACGCCGCCGGCGATGATGACGGCCCGTCGATGCTGCGCGCCAAATCGAGGGCGGCACCTTCGTCGTTATATTGCGTCGTCGTCGCCTTCGCCCTTCGGTACCAGGTAGTCGCTAGGGGATAGCGACAACCACGGCGAGGCCTGCTAGCGGTGACCCCGTTGTACCGACGCCGTTGCGACTCGACTGTCAGCCTCCCTCCCCAGCGACGGTAACGACGGGCAAGGGGCTACCAGGCAGCTCCTCCATACCGTAGCAGCTATCCAGAACCTCTCCGGCCCTCTGAGAAACACTCCCGGATAGCGGGTGGGTGCGCCTAACCCGGCGGGCGATATCGGATGGCGTGGCAGGTAGCCGGCACCAAGAAGGGCGGCTGGCCGCTGGCGGTGGAGAAGCGGACGAACCACAAGGTGCTGCGCCGCCCTCTCCCCAGCGAGAAGCAAGTCGTGGAGAGGGCGGAGGCTGTGGCGGAATTCCATTATATTTCGGAAGGGTAGCGAGTGCGTCAAGCGGGCGGTCAAAGACCCAGCGCGTCGCGGCTGCTGGTCGTTCCGAGAGTCTTTGTTTTGCCCCCGCGACAGGACTGATACTACAAGTACAGTACCCGCAGCTACTAAAACCCTTGCAGAGCATCTCCGAGAGGCTTTGTTTCGCACAAGTCGACGTATAAACGCGATGGTGCAGCCCCGGTCGGACGGACAGCGGCCTGGGAACAGACACACCGGTCACTAACGAAGTAGGATGTTATTGGTTCCTGGCATCGTACTGGGGGGGAAAGGGGGGGGGGGGGGGGGGGGGCAAGGGGGTCAAAGGCAACAGGGGCTGTCCGGAGCTGTGATGGCATGCGCCGCAGGCACACCCGGGGCGCAGCGGCCGGCCGCCGTGGTCACCCCTGCGGTGCCGATGGGGACGGGGCGGCTGGTGCAGCGGCGCGGCGGTGGCAAGGACGCGGCCTTCCACCGGTGAGCCGCCCATTTCCACGTGCCGCCGGTCTGCGACACCTTGGCAAGGGACGCCGGGCCTCAGCAAGGGACGCACGAGACCGGTCAGCAACCGCCCCGACGGTCGGAGTGCCTTCAGTCTCTGCGGGGGAGTTTTGTCACAGCAGCGGCAGGGCATGGTTCTCAGCGCGGGGGGCGCACACTGCGGGCTCACTGATCCGGTGGTGTGTGCCTGGGTGGCGCAGGTTTGTGGGCTTGATGAAGTCGTGGGTGTACTGGGTGAGCGCCGCGCTGCTGCCTGTCGGGGGCGCCACAGATGGTGGATGAGGAGTGGGCCGGGTTGGACCGGGGGGTGGGGGAGGGGGGGGGGGTTAGGACTGATGCGGGCTGAGGAGCGGGCGACGCGGTGCGATGCGGCGCAGGAGCACGACTACACGCGGCTGGAGGAGCTGTGGGAGCAGCACAGCGCCGCGGCGGGGGGCGACAGCGCCCTCCGGGGCGCGGCGTTCATGGAGGACACGCCGGCGGGGGGCGCTGCCACCCAGCCCGCGGTGCGCACCCCCCCCCCCCCCCCCTCACTCCCCCTCCCCCAGGCTGAAGTTGCATCTATTTGTTGCCAGTTGCGCGATGCGCGATGGGGTGCGGTCAGAAGTGATTGTGGGCTGGATGCGCAGGGGAGTACGGCGGCGGCGAGGGCGGCGGCGTCCGACGACAAGCTGCATGCGCTGGGCATGCTGGCGGCGCCGTCCGCCTTCCGAGAGGTCCCTGCGCCCCCCATCCCATCCCTTCTGCACCCCTCCATGTATGTGCCCATAGAGATATGCGCATCTATTTGTGTGTGGGTGTGGGTGTGGGTGTGTGTGTGACAAAGAGAGAGAGAGGGAGAATCTAGAGAAAATGGATCGAGCTTGTCTATAGAGGAGTGTAACGTAGCGGAAGGGCATGGTTGTATCCTTGAGGGGACACAATTACCGCTGATTGGGGTCCTTATTATGCCTCAGGTATATGTCCCCTGGGATTGGACACATTCATTTTCTTTATTGTGTACCTGTGGATGTGCCTGTGTCTGTGTGTCTGTGCATCCTCTGTAGACACCATTTTATTGCGCGACTCCGGTGACTCTTCCGTGACAATTATGGCACTACTTGATGTGATTTGATCCAGACCGGCAGAGAGGGAGAGGCAGAGGGAGAGAGGGAGAGGGAGGGAGAGGGAGAAAAAGAGAGTAAGAGAGAGAGAGAGAGAGAGAGAGAGAGAGAGAGAGAGAGAGAGAGCTGGGCAGAGAGAGAGATAGGCGGAGAGGGGAAGAGAGAGACGCAGAGAGGGAGGGGGAGAGGGAGAGAGAGAAAGAGAGCTGAGCGCAGCAGGAGCGCCCATCAACGATCAGTCATAAGGGCATCGCCATAATCCCGGTGGCTGTTTGAATAACTACGGGTGCCGGCGCTGGAATCAGAACACTGGCGAATAGGAACCCGCCTTGTCTGCCAGCGGTCACATGCAGATGAGCCTATAGCGGAGCTAAAGCGAATGCAATTGTAGGTTGCATGCAAGCCCAATCGCAGTCTTGCAGTAAGGGTTCTTATCCGTGCGTCGGCACCCGTACGCGGAGGTCGCTTTTTGTTTTCGCACTAACACAAACGGACCGATATCAAGTGCTCGATATCAATTGTGTATGATGAGCATACACAAGTACTGAATTATTGTTTGTATAACACAATTATTTAATGCCATGAGCATTATGGCGTTAACCTCGCTCCCACCCCCCGCGCGCGCTCGCCCTGAATCGAAACTTATACAGTCGCGCGCGGAGCGGCAGCGGACCCGCAAGGCAGCATCCGCCAGAGCAGCTCCGGCCACCGGCGCAACGCTGCCGCCCGCCGCCGCCCCCCGCCCGGCGACGACGTGCAGCGGCACATCCGCGCTCGACCGCGGTGCAGCGCCCTCGGCGCCGCTGAAGCCGCACACTGCCGCCTGGTGGGGACCCCCCTCCAACCCCCCCCCCCCCCCCCCCCCAACCGCTCTACCGGCCAGAAGGGCACGGCTGTCTGCCTAGAAGCCCCGCCCCCTCCCTGCTGCAATAGGTGCTGTACTCAACGCCTCCCTCTGGTACCCAGGTACGCCGCCCTCGCCACCGGTCACGCACCGCCGTCCTCAGCGCCAGGCACAGGTACACTGCCCCCCCGCCCCCCCGCCCCCCCCCCCGCCCCAGGCTCCTGTCTGTCACCATCACCGCCGCCGCCGCCACCCAGGAGCCACCATCATCGGGCGAGAATCGCGCAGACCAGCCGCTGCCCACCCTCACCCCCGCGTGCAGTCATGGGCGAGGGCGTGGAGTCGGGGATGGGGCCGGGAGAACCGTGTGTCTCCAGTAGCTGCCCGTGACCTGGAGAGGGGAGGGGGGGGGGAGGCGGGTGCCGGGCTGTACTTGTATTGGGATCCGGTTAGCCCAGCCTGACCGGGCTTAGCGATTGCGCCGCGCAGTCCGCCCCGCAACGGCGCAGAGCACCGCCCGCGCGCAGCATCGGCCGGCGTCCCGGGCCAGGAGCTCCCGCGGCAAGTACGGCTCCAGCAGGCGCCGCGCTGCTCCACCGGTGCGCGCCGACATGCGCCCCCTCCCCCCCCCCCCCCCCCCCCCCCTCCCCGGCGTGTCCCAGACAGCGGCGACGCCCTCCCGCACCTCCAATGCCGCGCCGCCACCAGGCACGGATCGCTCACCACCGCTCCCTGTCACGCTTGTGCCCGGTTGCGGCGTCCTCTCAGGCGGCGGGCGGCGGCGGCGGGCAGCGGCGGGCGGGCGGCAGCAGAGGGCCGTATCACGGCGCGCTGGATGGCGATGACGAGGAGGTAGGCGTGCATAATCACCCCGACGACCGGCCGGAACGGTCCGGGATCAGCGCATCGAGTGGCGGTGCCGGCGATGCGGCGGCGAACAATCCTCAAAGGGCTGCTGTCACTCCGCCGGCTCTGGTCGATGTCGCTGTTCCGGGGTCACTGTGCCGGTCATGCCGCTGAGTGCCGGGGTGCATCGCGCCAAGAGCCTGCCTTTCGCCGCTGTGCTGGCAGGGCGCCTACGAGTACGGAGGCGACCTGGACGGCCGCGGGAGCAGCGACTCGGACGAGGGCTACGCGGCTGGCCCCAGCTCGCACGACCATTCGGCTGCCGGGCTGACGTCGGACCCTGGCGGCTTGTCAAGCCTCGTCGAGGCATGACCCCCCACAGAAGGAAGCTGGGGGGGGGGGGGGGAGGGCATTCAAAACGAGTATTCGGCGGGCTGATTTCACCCGCCCGCGGACTGACCATTTCTCGCCACGCACAAAAGTAGCCGCCGCCTGCTCGTCCGCGGCGGCCGCCTGCAAGACGACCGCGCTCGGTCGACACGCATGAATTTGGCATGCATCGGTAGGTGGGATTGGTTATGGATAGGCAGATAGCCCAGCGATACAGGTAGATATACTTGCACCAAAGATAGGAATACACACTCTATATTATGTAATATATAATCATATAATGCATAATGATATCTAAAAATGATGATACAATATGTGATATATAATAAATAACACAGAGTGCACTAGGATAGAAAGACATACTCTATTATATAATCTATAACTATATGATTGATTATGATATATACAAATGTGAATATAAAACTTAGTAAGTGCCACAAATAACTCGACGGCTCGTCGAAGATGCAGCTATTCATGGCCTCCCCCCCCCCCCCCCCCCCCCCGCCCCCCCTTCTTGGGATTGTCGCTATCCTTCGGGGTGCTGCGTGGGGTCGACGCCTCCACTGCGCCATCTCACCCCCCCCCCCCCCCCCACCACCACCATCATTCTCGCAGGCGGCGCTGTCCCGGCGCACGAGGCAGCTCGGCAAGACGCCGGCCGCGGTGCGCGGCCTGCCGCACGTGGACTGCGCGGAGCTGTGGGGCGACCACCTGGACGAGGAGGCCGCGCTGCAGCTGGCGCTGCGCCTCAGCCTGGCGGACGCGCACCCGGGTGGTGCTGCCGCCGCCCTCGTTAGGGACGATGATATCTCCGCGGAGCAGGTACGCCACCAGCCGCCTGCGCTGTGCCCACACGCGAGCCTGAAACTGAGGCCATCGCACAGGGGACCAGCGCATGCTACTATGAAACCTGAAGTACCTGGGTGTGCACGCCATTCCACACAGCCATGGTGATTTATTATGTATAGTTTTTGTATCTGGATGGGCTGTAGTACTGTCTGCGCTACTGTGTTAATGTCGACACGGCATGTCGCAAGCTTGCGAGTTCCGATCTGGACGTCGTTTGTTATAAGAGGATTCGTATTGAATCAGGCTAACAAAATCCCGTCATCCCATCATTGCTGCATGTCACACTCCAGCGCTGAATCGTGCCGCTGCGCCGCGGTTTCGGCTGCTATTCGCAGGGCGAGTTTATACTGTCGCATTGGCGTTTACTAGTCGCTACCGCAAAACATGGGCGCAAATGCGTGCGTACCCCGTATTGATGCAACGACGCGGTGGTCGTCGGTGTCGTGACAGCGTCGGATTTGTTTATCCGAGCATGGCACTCACGGTATGCGGTATGTACTCGTGGGGGCAGCAGCGCCCACCTTGCATCATGCTATCGCGCCATAGTGATGATGCGTGCCCAAATCAATAATGCCGGCACACATCTGCATGCCATGTCGCACATACAGGAGACGCCAATAAAGAAAAGGATTGTGGAAAAGAAGAAAATGGATATTAAAGAGGGAGGGTATGAGGAAAGATGTGCTCGTATCGGATGTCGATCTATCCGACTGCAAGTTACCCTGAAGCTAACAAGACACTCGCTGGGGTTCAGACTGCGGTCGAGTGCAGTTTCCGCATCTCATCGGGCGTGCGTCTCCTCGGCAAGCACGCGCCGAAGCTGAACCATCTGACTGGAGGTGTTTTGCGCTGCGCTGATGGCGGAACAGCAGGAGGAGCGCGACGTGCGAGAAGCGCTAGCTCGCAGCTGCTCAGACCCCAGAGCCCCGGCAGCGTCTCGCCAGGTGAGAGTGCAAGATGACGAGGCGGAGGATTCGGATCTGCGGGCGGCAATCGCGGCGAGTCGGCTGCCGCAAGCGCGCCCCCCCGAGCTGGACCTGGTGGCAGGGCAGGGCAGGGCCAGCTGGTTCCAGCCCAACTGGTGGATGGGCTCGGGTGGGGCGGCAACGGCGACGGCAGTTGAACGGCCATCGGGAAGCGACTCGGCGCAGCGCACTACGCCTGAGCCACGGCACGGTCTGCCCAGCGATACAGTCGCCGCAGTCGGCGGCTGCTCACCGGCGCGCCGGCGCTCCTCGCAAGCCAGCAACACGAGTGCAGACGGCATGCCAAGAGAGACGAACGAGAGCGCATTCAGCGCCACAATCCAGGTTCGACCCCCACGCCCCCCTTGTATTTCATTCGTTAAACGCACTTGCAGTTTTTTATTCGTAACATATATGAAATATTAACGCTTGCTTTATACAGCGCGATGTATGCGCTTGCATTAATACATTAGTGATATATGCATATTAAGGCCCCATTTATAGCCCGCCGACAGCGAAACAAGATACGCGCACGCGCGCCCTGGCATAGATAGAAACCGAGCGGTAGTGTAACTAACCGCTGACGCTGCACGCAGGGCGACATGAGCGAAGAGCAGGCGCTAGAACTGGCGCTTCAGCTGAGCACGGCCGCCGGATCTGTCGCTCCTTCAGAGGAAATGTCGCCCGACGAGGCTGGCGTGCGTTTACAGCCCAGTCGCGACCCCACTTCGAGGACTGTCGGGGACGTCGCCGCCATCTGCCAGGACACATCGAGCCGAGACGGGTCGCTATCCTCGGTGCCTGACTTGCTCGCGGTTATCATCGGGGACGACGACGCGGAGAACCTTGAGGTGCTGATGGAGTTTCTGCAGGGCATTGGCTCGACGCAGGGCGTAGCGGAGTACCTGCAGGAGGTCATCCTGGAGCGGGAAGCCTCGGAATGCGGCTCGCTGGAGCAGGCGTGGGCCAGCGTGGACCACTTCACGCAGCGGTTTGCCGAGCTTTATGGGTGGTAGCAGTGCGGCGGCCATCCACACCCATTCCAATCAGTGAAAGCGCCGCGGCCCGCAGCCGGTACCTCCCGTGCCCATGTGAAGCGCTCATTACTGATGATTCGATGACGACGACACGGGTAAAGGTAGCGACTAGTACTCGTAGTAGCTTTCTATTACTACAACTCACACATGTATGTCCATGTGAATACAATTTTGTAATCTACCTGACCTTCAGAGGGCTGCACGCTACGCACTATTCACATAGTGAACCCTATGCGGTTCGTGCCGGGCCATCGCATAAGACAGGTGGTCTGTTCAGCATCAGAGACTATGCGGGAATAAAGTTGTAAGAAATTTCAATTTGTAAACAAACTTCTCCCCAATGGGGTACGGATAGGGTGCGATGCCGCAACTGTCACACAAACCGTCAGCAGCATATTATGTTATGTGAGACGTCATCGGCTTGGTCAATAAGTGCTGACGATCCGGCAGCTGTCGACGTCCACACACAAAGTGGCAACTAGTAGCAACTATATGTAGTAAGTCTAGCGTTGCCATGCACGTTTGAGCTGATAGACAGGCAGCAGTCCGCAGGAGCAGATCGATGATGAAGATTTTGTGCGCCACGCGGCGTGGCCTACAGCGCGCCCCGCGCTCACATCGCAGTTACACCAGTCCACATAAGTATTTCCATATCGAGATATGTTTAGATCCTGATTGTCGGCAGCTCAATCGGGGTGCCAATTATGGTTTTTTGCGATCCTTGCATTGGCGATTCGTCGTCGCATTGACGCCAAAGCAACAATGTTGTTGTATGGCCGTAGAGGCTTGAATGTATGCAAGGAGCCTCCCACGCCGACGACGCGGCCGTTTTGTCCGAAATTTGATTTAATTTGTTACAAGTTATTGATAATGGGGAATGCCTCTTCCTAGCTGTCTCTCAGCCTGACTTCACGAGCTCGCATAGGGTCGATTATAGGCCCGTTGGACGTCGTCCTTCGAAGGCCAATAAGCTCTTTCATCCGAACAGTAACGCACTTGCATGCCTCATTGTCTACGGTCCGCTCCGTGGAGCGCGGGTCTCTTGTACGAGATGACCCCGGTTCGATTCACATCGCTCTCGGGTCAACGTGGCTGATGCATTGGTCCTTCGGGGTTCGAATGAGGCAATGGTCTCATGGCCGTGTCAGACCTGCGACTGCAGTTATTGGCGCAAGAGGTCAAGTGTTGGGGCGGCTTCGGCCAATGACCCCGGACGAACTTTAACAATTTTCTTTTAGTCTGCCCGGTATAGATGGGCCCATCACAGTAATAAAGCCGACCGGGGGCCATCACACTTCTCGGCACCGCCTCGCACAGTGGCGGATGAAATAAATTCAACCGTGCACGGGGCCAAAAAAACCGTCCTGGGGCGGCAACACCGGCCATGAGCGCTGGCGGATGGTTGCAGCCCGTTGGGCGAACCGGCCCGGTATGCAGCCGGAGACCGGAGAGGTGTGTTTTCGGCCTGCGGCCCAGAGGGGTGTTTTCCCCGCCTTCATCTCCGAACCTCGAGGTGTCCTCGAGGCGTCATTGTCTGTCCGCCTTTAACATATACCTATACACATATCTATACATATAATATTTATAGATACACACGACAAAGTATAGCGGCTTCGCCGATTTGAGAAATAAGGGAGGCTGGCGGGCCCTCCATATCCCTGTGGGGACCAGGGTTCCGCTGGCAACAGTTAAAGGCGGGGTCGATCTCGGCAGCGAGACGGCCAGCGGCCGCTTGGCCGCCCGCCGCCGATGGAGCGCATCGCTGGAGCAGGCTTCGGGATCCGGGGGCATAGAAACGGCGGGAACACGCATACACCGGCGGTCACCTGTTTGTACAGACGGGCGTCGTGCACATCGGTGCGGGTGACGCGTACAGGTTGACGCCCTTTGTGAGGAGATATTCTCACGATACATATACATACGATACACTCTCGCAATGTGTCATCCCTGGATCCTCCGCTTTTGATAGAGCGCGGCTATCAGAAGCTACCTCCTTACACCCTTGTGCACGTGTCACCGTCATTGAGGACAACCAGGTGCCCTCCGGTTCCCATTGCCGACTTGCTGCTCTCCTCCGCTCCAGGGGGTTTGCTATGATGGCCTGCCACATGACCTTGGTGACGACCCGCTGCCCCCCCCCTGGTGCCCAAGCGCCCCCCCCCCCCCCCCCCCACCCCCGTCTCGAACTCGCGCCAGTTATTGGCATCCGCACGCTGCTTTTGCCGTCACCGGCTTCGCCGCCTTGTCGCGGCTAGTCTACCAGGTGTCCTCCGGCTCTCGCTGCCGGCTCTCCTCGATAACCATCGGCGAACGGCGCCCATCCCCCGGCGGTGCTTCGCTCTCCTTGCCGGGCGGCGACTTTTGCAGCTTCTCATCAAACTCCTGCGGCCACAGCAGGCGGCCATTCACCCCAGTGTGGGCAGGCGGGTGGGCATTGCGGCCCGATCGCCGCCGCACCGGGATGCGCCGCACCTGCAGCTCCGCCGCGGCGTAGTCCTCTAGCGCGCTACCACTGCCGCTGCCGTCTTTGTCCTCCTTGCCGTCATCCGAGGTGGAGCGCGCCGCCAGCCGCTCGCCGAGCTTCGCGAGGGCGGCGCCGGCGGCTGCGGCAGCGGAGCCCAGCGGGAGCCCGGCAGAGCGGCTGGGGGCGGGTAGCGCGCTCAGGGCGCCCGGGTCCGTCTGCGCCACCCGCTCAACCTGTCGGCCCGGCAATTGGGGAACGAGGGGCTCAGGGGAGTAGCGGCACTGTTGTGCGAGTCGAATCAGATCCCTTGTCCGAGATACCATTTTAAGCACCGAATCAGAGCCCTTTCTCCGAATCACACTCCTAGACACATTACGTTTACGGGTAGGAGTGTAATACATGTAGGTATGGGATTATAGGGCTTTGGCGATGCGCCAGCTTGCCAAGGTCGCATGGACATCTCCAGCTAGTCCTTGTTCACCCCCCTTTGAAAGCTAGGCGTGGTTGCCCTGCCCAGGCGGGCTTTCTTTCTGTTCCTAAAAGTATAGGATAGGATTAGGGGGATTAGGGGGGAAGGCTTACTTGATGTCCCAATTGGAAGGCAGCAATGCCCGTACAACACCAACGGCTACATTTATGTGTACGTCTGCGCATTCTCTGTCTCTTCTTCCGACTCTCTCGATGCATGGCTACGGCATGGAAGTCAATGCATATGGAAGAGAATAAATGGAAGGGCATACATCGATGTGTGTAGTACGGTGAGAACTGTGAAGAGAGAGCAGGGAGGAAGGCATGCTTCATGCAGAAAAGGGCTGCATGGTGTCGACTGGGTTTCTGGAGTCATAAGTCAGCACAATCCCACAAGGTGCGCGATATCGTACCACAAGTTGTGTGCATAGTTAGTTGTCATGGCCTGAGTGGTTGGGTGGGGCGATGACGGCGCGGTGGAGTGACCTGCAGATGGAGCGCCCCAAGCGCCAGAATGAGTACGTCGGAGGCGTCGGGGGCGATGCCGCCGTGCAGCAGTGGCAGCGCGTAGAGGGCGGCGAAGGCGTAGCAGAGCGTGGGGGAGGAGCTGTCTTCGGCCTCCGCATCCTCCAGTTGCGCCGCCACCAGCCACGCCTGCACGGTAGCCACAGCGCACTTGAGGCCTGGTTCCGCGCCATCTTCACAGCGAGAGGGGGCGAGTGCATGAAAGGGGGGGGGGGGGGGGGGATCTGCACTGACGGAGGAAGCGCACCGTCCAGTTGGCCAGCGGCACGAGGCTGAGGAACGCCGCGAGAAACCAGCCGAAAAAGCCGTCGTCTGCGTCGGCCGGGCTCGCCGTCGGCTGCGCGGGCTCGGGTCGCCGCCGAGCGAGGCTGAAGGCGATGCCGAGGGCGGAGCAGGTGGCTGCCGCGGCGGTGAACCCGTCCAGTCCGCCTGTGCGGCAGGCACGGCCCCTTTCGTCAATCATCAAGAAAGGATGATTGACCCGCCGCCCCCTTTCCCTTTCCCGCTGCCCCGCTGTCACTCGGGCGGACTGTCGCCCGTTCCCCCTCCCGGCGTGCATAAGGGCGAGCCGGGCTCCTACCCGCAGAGCAGTGAATGGCTCGCCGTGGCGCACGCTGCGGCGTCCGCGCGCAGGCCCCAAAGTCACCCTCCCCCATCCCGCTCCTCCTCGGCTTTCTCGAAGGGGCCGAGCCGCTGCTGGGGCCGGCTCGTCCAGGCCTAAACAGGCTCACCACCCGCGCGGGTAGTGTCGTCATCGGTCCGGTCGCTATGCTTGCCTCAGGCTGGACCGCTGAATGTGTGTCAGCCAGGCGGTAACAGTAGCTGTTGCTCGGCGTGCGAGGCCGGCCCGGGGGCGGGGGGGGGGGGGGGGGGGGGGGGGGGGGTTGCCGGTGGCAACGGGTGGTATAGTTATTTTGGGTTGCGGGTTGCGGGTTGCGGGGGGGGAGGCCGATGTCGGGCACGCGATCGCGTCGTGCTGTCGCGCATATAATCAGCCCTAAAATGAGAGACTGACCAAACCCTACAAAACCTTGTAACCCTTCAGCGTGACTCTTAGCGAATGACCCCGCCGGTGCAACAATCATTTTACGGCTAGCGAAAGCGGATGACGTTAGCTTCACCTGTTCACCTGCTACCTCACATATATGTCACTCTCCCCATCAGCACAACTTGAAATCATTCTTCGCGGTGACCTCGGCTTGGAGCGTAGCGCTGTGGCTGCCCCGCGGCGGGCGATCCGGCACTGGTGTGCTGCACAAGGTCGGAGAGCATACCGCCAGCGGTGCGTGGTGTTTTTCTGCCCGCCTTCACCTCCGAACTCCGAGGACGTCCGGGGACACCGCTGGCAGAAGCTCAAGGCGGGGGCTGATCTCAGCAGCGCGACGGCCGAGCAGCCTCGCTGCTTGGCCGTGGCCGGTGGGGCGCAGGTAGTGCTAGAGCAGGCCGCGACTTCCGGGAGAGAATAGCGGGGCGTGGGGGGGGGGGGGGGCAACAGGATCGGCGCAGGTCTCGAAAAAGGCGGTGCTCAATTTGTAACAAACAGGCAGCGTTGAAGTCCAAAGGGCATGGTATGGAAGCTCGCGGGCGTTGGTTCAGCGCGGCCTGTGGCTTGGCTTTACACGTGCCTCCTGTATAATTAGACTCTCTTTGCCCGGGTCCTGTCTGTAATCGGCATCAGCAATCCGCTGTTGAGGGTGGCAACAGCGGCCATCTCACCCCAACAGCCCGCTCGCGTACCCCATGCACCAAGTGTCTCCGCCCCCTCGGGATTGCACAGCCTTCCCCGACAGCATCAATCGGCTGGCAGCGAGCAGCAAGAGGTTGTATTCGGAGTTAGCAGTGGCGGGGCGCCGGGGGTGCGATGACCCTGGCTGCGGCGCCTCCCTTCATCGGGCCATGCGTGCCAGGCGCAGTGCTTCCCTCCGCCTGCCGATTGGTTCCCTCCGCCTGGCAATCGCTGGCCCGGCAACGCAGCGCGGGCCAGAGACTCCATGAAGCCGCCCGCCGTCATCGCCGCCGTCATCTTACCAGCGGCGCCTGGCGGTCCACGCCCAGCAGCGCCGCCGACGCGTCCAGCATCACCTCCACCTCCCAGGCCTCCGCTAGCCCGCTGCCGCGCCAGCGCACGCGGCCGTCACGGTCCACCAGGTACACGTAGCCGGTGAGCAGGTTGGTGATGCCCAGCGAGCGGCGCGCCTCGCGCGTGTCGCCGAAGTGGAAGCCGTACTCGGTGACGGGCGGGTGTGCCGCCGCCGCCGCGTCCGCTGACGCCCTGGCGCCCCGCAGGATCATCCCCCGGAACGGCCACACCTGGCGGCCCCGCACGCACGCACATGGCAGGACAAGTGAGCTCGCACTCGGCAGAGCGGTCACTCCTTGGGGGCGCTGATGGGCACCTCTCTGACCCCAGAGCCATGCCGCCCACCGCGCATCTGGAGCCCAACCCGGACCATCGACCACCCCAGCCACGGATCCCGTGCATAGTTGTTGCTGTCAATTAGGTAGTCATGTGGGGGCAGCTGAGGTGATGGTGGGGGACATCTGCGCGCACCCCCATCAGCGTGGAGTCCACCAGCGACAGCTCGTACACGCGCGCCTCCGCCGCACCCGCAAACTGCGCGCGGAAGGGGTCCCGCCAGCTCGCCAGCATCTCCTCCGCGCCGCTGCGGAAAGCGATGCACACAAGGCCGGCGCGCAGGGAGCCGTCGGGCGGCGGCAGCGGCAGGCTCGCGCCGCGCGGGTCCACCAGCGCCAGGCTGGCCGGGAACGGCACGGCCGCCTGCTCACCCGCCAGCTTCTCCGCCGCGCGGAAGGCTTTGCCCGCGTTGGCGCGCAGCTCCTTCAGGTCGTTCACGTAGCCGCGCTTGAGCTCATCGCGGAGCGAGTCCTGGGGGTTGGGCGGTGACAGGGGAGAGGCGGCCCCAGGGCAAAGACGTCATGGTCAGGTACGCGGGCGGTTCCTCCACAGCTCCAACATGCCCTGCCCCGGCAGGCCCAGGTACCCCGCCTTCACCGCCCCCGCACGTGTGGCTATCGCGAGGCACCTCTTGGGACAGTAGATGCCTTCCCTAAGATCAAGTCACCCGCTTCGAGGAGGAAGGAGGAGCATCCTTAAGATGCTAGGAAGCGTGCTTAGGGTCCTACTTTAAGGCAGCTGAGCCAGGATGCGCGCGCCTGATGTGGTAGGTTGAGGTAAAAGTACAAACGTGGCAGTGCGTGGCGTGACTGCCGGCCCGCACCTTCCGCTCGGCGATCCGCTCCTCGCTGAACACCTCCTTCAGCCAGCCAAAGTACCCGCCCGCCGCGCCCTTTCCCCCTGGCCCGCTGCTCGCTGCTCTGAGCTGCCCCCCCGCCGCGCGCGTGCCGCTGCCGCTGCCCCGAAGTACCGCCGCCCAAAGCGCGCCGCCAGCTCGTGCGCGCGCCATCCCTTCCCCCAGCCGCCGTAGGACCACGCCGCGCAGCAGGCGGAGAACGCACCTGCTTCTCGTATGGGGGGGGGGGGGGGGGGGGGGGGGGGGATTGGGTCGAGACTATGGCCGCGGACGACTCCCTCCTCAATAACAATCGTCGCTCTCAGTGGCAAGGGGACCAAGCTGCATCTGGTGACGCTGATCGTGATCGCGCGGCAACCACTCACAACCACCGGCACTCGCCGTCGTGATGATGGGTTTGGTCATATGTGTACATTATTATATGTACAGGGAAAGCGTCTAGGGAATGCACGGAAAGTACTGAGTCGTTGTTAAGTATTAACTGAGGTTAGAAAACGACAACGGAGTGATGCCCCAATCCTATAGCGGTGCCAGCCCTAGTCGGCCGTGTGCAATCGGCGCCACGATGCTCCGGAAATTTCCGGAATCTTCCTGCGCCGATTCGTACATCGGCCGCCGGCATCCCCGGCACCGGAGGGTTGGTGGCAGCAGCTCTAGACCCTTCGACAGCACTGGCTATTTAGGCGGGACACGGACTCGGCACAGTCCATCCCTTTTGCTGTTGCTTGCGCAACACCCACCCTCCACTCCCCATCCTGGTTGTCTTGCCAGGCCTCAGCGCCGATGTAATTCACCGACACTGGTCCTTTGGCAAAACTGGCTGTGCCTCCCTCTGCCCAGTGCCTACCTGCCTGCTCATGGAAGTCGTATATTTACATCGGGGCTTTCACAAAAACTGCTCATGGAAGTACTGTAGTTTAAAAAGAAAAAAGCCTACCAGTACTCTAGCAGTCGGTACTGGTGGTACATCGGTAAGCAGAGCTACTTGCAGCTCTTTGGCAGAGCTACTTTAGCGCCGGGCCGCGTACCTTGTAGCCTCATTCGGCGGCCAGTAGCGCTATTGGCGACCAGCCGGCCTATAAAGTCGCCATCATCGATGAGTAGTGTTTTGTGGAAAGCTGCTGTGGTTATTAATTACATGAGCTAGCAGCAGAAGGCGAGATCAGGAAATCACCAAAAATAGAGGACAATCGGAAAGGTGCTGTGGTCATAGTTAGCGATATATTAAAATATATATTGATTAACTCTAGAGTTTCCTGCAGTACTTTAGGACTGCAGTGAAATTCCGGTTTCGTGCAGCAGAGCTGCCCAGGGTCTAGACGCGTGCCCACCGGCACCAAACTCTGACAGCCCCGAGCTGCTCGTAAATCTCGCAGTTCTCTGTAATTCAGCATGCTCCCCCCCACCCACCGCAGACTGCTCTAACACAAGGTATCAAATAACCGTATTATTGTCCCTTGTCATGTAGTAACCGTACGATGATTTGCCGGCCTTACCCTAGACTTGCGGATTTATCCGCCTAGACGAATAGAGAGTACTCAGTGATGCCGCGGTGATTTGTAATCATTTGGCGGCGCGGAGGGGGGGGTCACGGGGTGGCTACCTACACCCCTCCACATAAGTCCGGGTTTTGCATTTTCGATCGCAAAGCGCATGCATGGGCGAGGATAACGCCGGCTGCATGTGCATACATGCTAACTACAGTGGAAATAGTTCGGGCGAACGCCTATTGTGCGCTTTATACCCACCCGCGCGACAACACGACCATTTGTGGGCGCCCTTTCAAAAACGCGAAATCATTGCATGATGCGTTGGCGCCAGAAAGTTGTGGGTTGCGCCAACCGTCCAAACCTATGGAAATTGCGGCACTCGTCGCACCAAACTCGGTGGATACGGCCCTTGGCATAAGTTGCACACACCGTGCGTGTAGGCCACTGAAAGCATGTCGCTATAGGCACGACGTGACACCCCAACGACAAGTTGGCCATTGTGGGGAGCAGTTTTGGGGTGAAAATGCTGATGTTTCTGTGGCGACCGCACGTAGGAGAGGCGCTCGATGGCCCCCATGGTGTAGGGCAATGCTCTACTATGGGGGCGCGTGGTGGAATGCCAGTTGCACCGTTTCGTGGGCGGGGTGGCGCGGTAGGGGCTTGGATTTTGATTAACATGAAATTCCTTGAAAAATGCTGTGGAAAATGGCATTTTGGCTGGTAGATGTGTGTATCGCTAGGAGGTGGCACATACCAAGTGTTGGTGGTCCGTGGTCATCCACATACATAACTCTCTCGCGCAACTGAGTATGGGGCTTAGACACGCACTTGGCGCAAAGCCACGAGCCCGATATGGGTGGGCACATGAGGCAGTGAGGGGCAACTTGGATGATCATCTTTGGGGATTTTTTCCCGGGGACCCAAAAAATCGATTTTTGATTTTGGAAGATTGTTTTCGACGCAGATTTGGACGAGGAATTGCGTGGTATTTTTAAAACGTTTTTCTGAGCAAACCCTGAGAAGTTATAGCGTTTTAAAGTCAATGGGGTTTTGCTGCGCGTGGCCGACACTGATGCCATGCCGGTATTGCAACGCGACATGTACTGGCCGCCGCCCATACGGCTGCACCCCAACCAAATGCACCCGAGCCCCTCGCCAATGTGTTTCCTCACGCGTTCATGGCCATCCCGCCGTTTGGTTGTCTATTCACGCGCGTCGGCGTGTGCGTAATACCGACCCCGGTTTTGGTGCAGTTGCACACGACGCCCATCCACGCACCAAGTGCAGCGTGATTCCCTAGTCAAAGGTCTTTAAGCTTCGGTTTCAGCCCCTCATCATGCAGGTTTTATAAAACCCTCTGAGATTCCAGGGTTTCATCTCATATGCCCTACGCTCAGGTACCCTAGACTTCTGAAGTCTTGAGACTGCCGAAAAGGGACCCCAAACTTATGTGCATGGGTGTATTTCCGGCCTCAATCGGGCTCAGGGACCTTGCGCCCTCGCTATCCGTAGCTTGCATTGCCCATATAGCATTGGCAATTAGCTTGTACTGCACCGAACCTCATCATCGCAATCATGTTAATTACCACCCACTTCTCATAAAATTAAAGTAAAGTTAAGTTTGCCCCGGGTCATCGGCCAAAGCCGCCCAAAACTTGACCTCGTGCGCGCCAACTGATGCAGTCATAGGTCCGGCACATCCCTTGGACCGTTGCCTCATTCGAAACCCAAAGGACTAATGCATCAACCGGGTACACCCGGGACACATGCCCGGACGATATTGCCATGAAATGACAAAGCCGGGAATCGATATGGGAACATCATGAGTAGGAGACCACCGCTCTACCGAGCGGACAAACAACGAGGCATGCTTGCACAATGGACACCAAGGACAACAAGGGACCAGTCACCTGCTATTACAAATGGAAATGATACTTACGAGCCGGCCCTAGAGTAGTTGCCCCGGTAAATTAACAAAGATTGTTAATCATCACGGTGAAACCATGGTTGCGCCGAACGTCGGCCGAGTTTGGTTCGGACCGAACTGAATTCACAAAGTACGGCCGAGTACATTTCAAACCAAAAATGTTTCAACCGCGGGCGGCAGTTCGGACTGAGCCGGCGAACAATTGCAATGTCCGAACTGTCCGAATCGAAATGAGTTCGGCCCGAACTACCACCGAACTGCAAGCAAATTGCGGTCTGAATATGCCTAGCCGACTTGCTTGATGGTGCAATGGTTCAAAAGCGTTTGCCGCAACATGTCCATCGCAAATAATGTTGTAGGCAACATGGCAACATGTTGTGGGCAACAGCATGGAAGGGAAAGTCTTACATCAGCGGGGCACAATGAGACGGAAAAATGCAAAGCCATCTGCAGTGCCAAGTCCGTGTCTCGCCTAAATAGTTGGTTTTGTCGGAAGGTCTACGAGTAGTAGAGATATTGCCACCAATAACCCTCAGGTGCCGGGGATGCTAGTGCCCGGTGTACGGCACTAGGCACCCAGCCTGTCTCGTATATAATTACACTGTAATGGCCCATAATCGTGATTTTCCAACGGAATGGGCTTGTAATCGCCGTATCTACCGTGTAATCGCCACTTTTTGGCTAGGCTCGGTAGTCGCGCTGGCGTGCCCGGCTGCCCGCGACCCGTAATTAAAGGCTATACCAGTAGCATGTCCCATCCCCACAGTACATTCATTGTACCCACATCGCGGCTCGCGCTGCAACCCGTAACGTGTGGCACTTTCACCACACTGTACTTTAACGCCTCAGCACACGCTCCGTGACGACGGACGCCGCAACGGCCAACAGCCTCAAACCGCCGGCTGAATTGCTGCAAGTCCCGCCGCGGACACTTTACCATGCATCGCAGCAGCCGGAGCGCCAGTGACTATCATTCTCCTACCCACCACCCCGCCCCTGCGAGCCGCTGCCGCCGAGTAGTGGTGTGCCATGGGGCGTCCCAACTCCACGCGCCGTATGCCTGAGGGCAAGGAGGGCTGGACGCCTGCCACGGGGACTTGGGAAGCGGCGATAAAGAGAGTGCGTTGCCGCGCGTGTGGCGCCCCTGTCCCGAAGACTCACTTCTACGACACGCACAGATGGAGGTAGGGAGACGTACGCCGAGCCCTCCGTCCGGACACCGCCGCGCCTGTCGCAGCCGGTGGTGATGGCGCCCATGCAGCACCGTACGTCCGTCACGCCTCTGCTCCGTCCGGACCCGGTTAGACCGAAACACCGCCGACACCGCCGGATCATCATGGCGCCGATTGCGCAATAAGAGCGATTGCGCAAGGGACTGCAACAGACTCTATAGAGTTTACCTAAGGCAGGAAAACGCGGACGAATTTTACCCTACGAGTCAAATGTTTGACCTGTAGGCTAATCCACAAGGTGAAATCTTTCAACCTGCCAGCTCTTTGCGCAATAACTACTAGATTTTGTATCATCTCACGCGCACAAACCCCGATGAAAACTGAGCTCTGGGCTGCAGTTGGGTTGCTTGGGCTGCACATGTGCGCTACGCTACGCTTTTCGAGCTACGAGGACTTCTTATCATGGGCAGGTCCTGGGGAAACTGCTAGGATTGATGGGGCACTCGTCTGTTGCTGTCGTTTCGTCCCAGCCTCAGTTCGTCAGGATTAATACTTAAACAACGAATCATTATTTGAGCGCGGAAGAGTCGCCGCGCTGTTAGGTGAAACGTGTTTTCGTGTGTTGATCGTATAAACTCCGTTTATGTATCGGTATACTCATGAAATACAAGGGTTTACGCGTCAATATAATTATATAGAACGTGATGTCAAAATTTACGCATGACGGCTACCGGTGGCTCTCATCGAAGCGCCGGGGGCCGCTGCCTAAGTCGCAGCAATAGACGATGAATGATAGATGGATGACTGTTTCTGCTCGCGCGTCGCTAGTAGCAAAATGCCGATGCGGGACTCTACGGTCCGCGCCGGAGTAGCGCATTCGGTGGGCCATCTCCGTTCTGCTGTGGTAACTCGCCATCACTGCCGCCCCCCCTGAGATTGCTCAGGCCACACTTTCGCTGCGAGCGGATACCTCTCAGCGCAGGTGCCCCCAGCTATTCTCTTTTGGCTGTCAACCTTTGCTATTTGTTTGGCTCGTAAGAAGGGGACTGCTGTTAGCCGGCGGCGGCGGTACGAGGGCCTGTACGGCTGTACGCATCCCGCATGCGCATGTGCCGACAGCTAATCGCGACGACGCAGCGCCGTCCGTATAAACGGCCCCGCAGCTTATCCAGCTTTGTGGGCTCCGACACACCCGGAGCTTTGGGGAGTGATTTCTCCAGCCCCCTCTGAACAGCCGTTGAAAGGGGTCCGCAGCTCAGCGTCAGCTCAACCTCGTTCGGCGCCGCCAGCAAACCCTGCGCAGCAGAGTTCGGCATCGGTGGCGACCTCGGTGCTCGTAATATTGTACACTGTTGGATCGACACCCTTTGCGACTTCAATATTCCTCAGTCGCAAAGCGGATGATCCTTGCCGTATGCTAAGGATTACCTTATATCTCGCGCCCAGTAGTCCCCCAACTGACTGAACCCCTGCCCGGAGCTGGTACGGAGTGCGGAACGACCATCCTTAACTTTAGATACGGCAGCGGGTCTGCAACTAGTGTACCCCTTCCTACGTATCATGGTATATAGCACCTTGCGGACCTGGGTTGGTGCGCTGAACAACCCCGGGGCTCCGCAGTCGATGCTGGAGTTGCAGCTGGTGCGTGCTTTGAGTCGTCTACCGTAAGTGTTATCCTAGCAAGCGGAGCAACCGACAAAGCGAAGCGGCTGCGCGTGCAGGGTTCTTCGAGGCGAAGGCTGCGGGAATAAAAATGTCGGGCGCCGTGCCGCAATCGACTGAGCGGCGCACCGGTGGGCTCATCCGGACCACCGCTTTCGACAGCTCCCGGCCATGGAGCGCTGCCAGGCAGACGGCTCGCGCTGCGTACATTGGCAAGCGCACATTCACGTCGCCAGTGGCTTGGGAGTCATCCGTAAGCTACCCCCCCCCCTCCCCCCCCCCCCCCCCCCCCCCCCACCCCTCCTGTCGATGCACTGAAAGGCTGCGCCTCATCGACTATGTGAATGCCACAAGGCATGTTTGGAATGCGTAAGGCTTTTGCTGGCGTGGGGTACGTAGCACAGGAGTGATGCAGGACCAATCAAGCTGGCAGCGGCAGCTATTGGCACTGTTTTTAGGCCGCTTGCCATGAAATGTCCTCTTACGAGCTGCATGTATTCCCGCCCTATGCCAGCGCCTGGCAGAGCATCATGCGGGCGGGTCAGCTGCACAGCCCCATTGGCATAGCGCTTGTAGAAGGCCCCGACACCCACCGCATTGTCCCCTCTTTGTGCTGTGCAGACCATGAGGCAGGTGGACACCTGTGACACGCATCGCCAATGGTCCTCCTGCGCCCGCATGACAGCACGCACAACGCAGGTGCTGTATACCCCCGCAGTGTGTGCATGCCGTGCCCCATAATGGAATTAAGGAGGACCTCAATGCGCCCGGTCAGCGGAGTCTGCCTGAATGACACAGCCTTTTGATAATGACTCTCTCTGCTGTACTGATGAGAGTCTCAGTCGCGAGGCCTGTCTGCCCGCCCTTCATGATGCCACCGCCTCACAGGACCTGTCTGACACCAAGAATAAGCACAACCTGTCCTCCATCAACGAGGCGCTGCTGGCCAAGGTGCACGAGACAGAGAAGCTAGTGGACCTACTGAAGGAGACGCTGCGCAGCGTGAACCACGAGCTGGCCGCGCTGGAGGCTGTACCCACGCGCCGCATTGCCTCCTACATCCGCCAGACGGAGCAGAAGATCGAGATCAACGACAAACGCATGGAGGTGAATCATCGACACGCGCCCGTGTCCGCCTTCTCGCCGCGCGTTGCGCCTGTTGTTGCCGCCCCCTGAAGCACTCAGCAAAGCCCGTTGGCAGCGGGGTTGTACGCAAGTCCATTTCGACTTAGCTTAAGCTGTATAAACTTCAACTTCCATTAAGTATGCAGACTTTCGCTTAACAACACAGCGGCGGTATTACAGGTCCGTTTCGCTTTTGCGCGGGATGGATGAACGCACTCAGGTGGCCGATCTTCCGGGTTTATGCAAGATTTCAATTGGCATGTTTCCAGGTCACAACATCTGTGCGTGGTACTTGTGAGTTAACGTTGTGCTCTCTCAAGCTGAACTTTATATGAGTTTGCACGTAGAAGAGGAAGTTCAGCTGAAGTTCGCTTTGAAACTTGGGATAAATACTTGAAACCTAAAAGTGCCGTAATGGATTCTGAGGGTCGCTTTGACTTCACTGAATGCGACTTCATTAAGTTGTATAACGCAACTTGGGACTGCTGACGCGCCCTCCTGGTTGGTGGACAGAGGCCACTTGCTTGACCCGGAAACACGTGCTTCCGGCGCCTGAAATTGTCCATGCGCGCCATGGTGCATGAAGAGAGTGGGCGGCCACTCTGAAGCGTACAGCGCCGAGTGCCTGAAACCCCCCCCCGCCTCCTACCTCCCCCCTTTACCTCCTTCGTCTACCACGCAGGTGCGCAAGACTCGCCCCAAGAACGAGGCGACCGAGGACGGAGTGCAGACAGAGCTGGTCAACATGGACGGCATCCTGCGCCACAACCTGGCCCAGCTGCTGCACTGCCAGAAGGGCATCAACACCGACGTGGCGCGCCTGAGGCAGGCCAAGCGCCAGCTGGAGGACGACCTGCGCAACAAGAAGACCGCGCTGGAGGTGGACAGGCGCGTGCTGTTGGATGAGACGACCGAGGCCACCAACTTTGGCAAGTCTGGCTCCACCGGGCTCGGCAAGCCCAGAAACGTGCGCGCCGGCCTCAGGACCCCGCTGTCCCACAGCAATGACGGGACGACACAGTCGCACACGCACACAGCCGATATGCATCAGCTTAAGTGCGTCGGCGCCCGAATATGTTTGGTTGGCATGTGGATTGTGGGGGAGGCACCGATGTCAATGTGGCATGAATATAAATGGCGGGCGACTCCGTACCATCAAAACTGGGTTTGCGGGTCCAAAACATTATAAATTGTTCTCACATGATAAATTATAAATTTTAACATTATAACTTTATAAATTCTAACATTATAAATTGTTATAACATTTATTATAAATTGTTCTAAAGCATCAAGTCTTGTCATCTGTGCAGCGTCCGTGATGCATTCTAATACATATTCAAATAATGTAGTTTCCCCCGTTGCGTTAAAGGGGGGCAGTAATGTATAGAGAACTTGAAACGTGGCTACAGTAGGCCTTGCGTGGTCCGCCGGATAGGCTCCACGCTTGATGATGGTGCAGCTTGAGGGGATATCTGCGTTGCCTGCTGATAGTTGTGTCCCCCCCAAAAAAACTTGACGGCGCGACCCTGCCCCGTCACGGACAGCTCACCATCTACCCCGCCATCTGGACGAGCAGCACCCAGAACATCGTGAAGAACGCGCTGGCGCTGACCGGCGAAGCCTCCAGGCTGCGCCTTGCCATCGACAACGTCTGCCAGGAGGTCGTGCTGCAGGAGCGCAGCGTGAGCACCCAATGCCGCATGCCTGCTTTGAGGAGGGCCGAGGGGGGTTGGGCGAGGATGGGAGTGAAAGGGGCGGGGGAGGGGGGGGGGGGGGGGGAGCACTGCGCTGACTACTTCCAAACATACAAACTAACAAGTGACTTTCGGCGGCGTCTGATGTCACTCACAGAATGGGGGAAAATGACAACAGCAATAATGACCGAACATCCATTGAGCTAGGAATCTCGCTTGCAGATGTTATGGGACCGGAGGTATCAAATGTGGTTACTAATGCACGGTGGTGTTCCTGTTCGCGGTGATTTCTTTATTAATTATCTCACAAAGGAATGGTACCAGTGCACATACTGCCTACTGCCGGATAAGGCATGCGGGGAGCATCCCGGCTAACATCCGCGCTTCCCCTACTCCCCCCCCCCCCCCCCCCCCCTTCCCGGGTTATGTTCCGTGTGCGCCACACAGCATCGCCAGCACCACCAGCTGGCCGCGATGGACAAGATCAGCAAGACGTCCAACCTGCGCAACGTGCTCGAGCTGGAGCGCGACAACGTGGCCACGGAGCTGGAGACGGCGGAGACCCATGACCGCGCGGTGTGCGAGCAGCTGCTGGACTTGGAGGACTCGATGGACAAAGTGCGCCGCCAGTACCAGTACCGCAGCATGCGCCCGGAGCAGGAGAAGGTGCCCCTCCTTTTCTGATACAATCGGGTTTTTGGTTTTTGGTTAATATTAGGGTTTGAAAACCCGTCCGCATTCGTTCTACGGTTTAGGGTTTAAACGTTGTCTAACTAAACCCTGATGACGCGCTGCGGGGGCGGTTGGCCAGGTGATGGACAGCGTGGAGGTCACGATGAGGAGGACGATGACGGAGCAGCGCGCGCTGCACAAGAACCTGTCCAACTCGCGCCCCACGCTGGTGTCCAACATCCAGGCGTTGCGCGCCAACCTGGCCAAGCTGGACAAGAACGTGGCGGAGAAGACGGCGAGCATCGAGGTGGACGAGGAGTCGCTGCTGGTGGACGGCCGCCCGAGCGTGAGCCGCCCGCCAAGCTCCGCGTCATTCCGCACCTCCTACTCCTCTGCCTCGCGGCCTCGCACCTCCGGCTCCCGCGGCAGCTCCCGCCCCAGCTCGCGCGCCAGCTCCCTCATGAGCCGCGTGTCGGAGCTGGAGCGCGAGCTGGCGGCGGCCCGCATGAAGAACGACGCCATGGAGCGAAGCATCGGGGCGTGAGCAGGGCCTACCGAACTGCACCCCCCCCCCCTCCCATCCTGCTGCGCCCATTAGAGCTGAATAATTGCAGTCCAGCCCGCTACTCACCCCCCCCCCTCCCCACTCCTTCGGGCTCACGCACGGCCCGAACGCTGAACAAGCGCAGGGCTGCAACTTACTTGACTGCCCACTTTGCAAGCGGGAGACCCAAAACAACTCCCCCCCCGGCCCCTTCTCCCCTCCGGATGGGCTGCGCCCTTGGCGAATCTTACTACATGTCAATAACAGAATGCCCATCACCATTTCACTGAGTTCGCAGGTCCTCCGAGCTGTTGTGTTGCAGCATTGAGTTGGTGTATACACGAGCAGTTTTCCTTGGCTGGTATATTGTGGCATGTATGTGTTTAATAATAGCTTTTCTCTCTTTGAGGCGGGAAGGGGGGGGCAAAAACTATAGTCAGCGTAAACAATGAAAGCGTGGTAGTGTCAGTCTGTAGTGCCTTTCATGGTTTGTCTGCTCTCTTCATGTGTTGCATCATTGATTGAGCGTCGCTCGCTTTACTCCAATCATGTGTCGGAACATCAGGGTTGCAATTACTAAATGTGTCATGTACTACGTAGCCAGCAAATGTGGCCACGGAAAGACTCTGCGGCGTGCTGTTAGCTGTAGACACACGCTCCATCCCACCCACTGAGGCATCGTTGGCCCAGCTTGCCCTGCCAGTCACAACTGGTTATACGATGGCCGCATGAGGCGCGCACATGAACGACAGTTGGGGTGGGTAAAGCAGCAAGACACCGCCATCCGCGGCTGCTCAACCAATCTACAGAGGCTGCAACGTGGCCTTCATTTGGACAAAGGCGGCACCACAGTAGTGGCAATCCCCGTACCAATTTGCTGTGAGTATGGAATAGGGGGCAAGCAAAGCGTTTACGGATGCGCAGCTGAACTGCGTGGGTCGCCATGAAATGTACCATAAATTCTTTACATACTTCAGTTAATACTGGAGGTTAATAAGGGGAGCCACTGTCGCTTATCCCTTTGCGGTGTGTCTAGACCTGTGAGTGGTCTGTCCATGCTGCCCCACAAGCCATAAGACAGGAGTTCGGAAGTGGCACGGTAGCTCCCCAGGCTCCACATTTGCTTCTAAGTTCGCAAATTCCTTGCCCTGAGGGCAGAGAGCGAGCAGAGAGAGCGGCGTATCGGAAGCTGCGAGTAGTACTGTCTGGGTACGGTACTACGTCGTCTCTCTTGGTATTTACGAGTAGGAGTATGCTGCGCTGTGATATTCGGTCGCCCGGTCGGCAGCTACTAAAGCACAGGTGACGTCTGCCACCAGCTGCAGCCGACACCCGTAGGACGTTAGTCTGCGCTGGCGTGCTGTGCCGCTGTCGTACGTGAAATCAGCACCGGTCCTCCCCCACGCTTTCCAAGGCGATACCCAAACTGGCCGACTCCAAGCTTCGCGAGACGGCGGCGAAGCTCCCATGGGACCCCCCTAAGCTCGAGGAGGATGAGGACCGCATGGGGAGTGTTGGGAAGCTCCCCAGCGCCTTGCGCTTCCCCCTGTCGAGCGCGGCGCCCAGGGACTTGACGTTCGACAGCCTCGGCCCCTTGCCGCGGCCCTTCCCAGCGGCATCAACGCCGTGTTGGATGGCGTCCAGCTCGCTTGGGTGCAAACCGAAGTCCAGCGGGGCACTGTGGTGGAACTCCCCCAGGGTGAGGGACGGCCAGGAGGAACAGGTCAGGTCGGACGGCTCCGAGGCCCAGTCCATGCCCTCGCCGTCCGCTGGGGTGGGGGCGGCGCACAACGCGCGCCGAAGCCGTGCCATCGCCGTGGTATTCCGTCGCTTCCCACTCGCCCCGCTGCTGTGCCAGGAGGGGCTCGTCTGGCCGTGGTCCATTCCGCCGAGGCACCACTGTCGTTGCACAGTGACGGACAGGAAAAACCAAGATTTTGGGGTTCTTCGTAGGCCCTGCTGGTAGTGAAGGGCTGCACGTGTCGTACTTCCACCGGAGAAGTCGCGCCGCGCGGTCTCGCGGTACTGTGGTACGGTATGCTGGCGTTGTGTTAGGAGCGGCTGGCAAGGGCCCCTGCGGCTGAACATACGGCAACCTGTCCCGTAACCTGCACCAACCTGTTCCACGGGAGAGTCGGTACCGGGCCTTATACGAATACAGCCTCTCCTGCGTGATGCTCTAATTCTCACGCTACTATCTGGTACCACGCTGGCTCACCACGTTGTGCTCGTACCGCATCAGCAGGATTATACCTAGCGACTACGTCGTTGAATTCCCCGACAGTGCTACTCACGATGCAATAAGAGTGTTATGCCTCATCACCGCCTGCCCCCTTCGCCCCCCCCCCCCCCCCCCCCCCCCCGCCCCGAAATGGTACGAGCGGTGCGGTGTTCGGTTGGTCGGCGGTACCAGTACCCTGTACCTCCCGATGGCACCTCCCTCCCCATGACGATAGTCGTACATACTTTGCGTGCATTCTCCGGACGCTCTCCCTGTAACCAAACAATTCATAGTCGTATATATCCTTAGTTGCTATCAGGTACCCATGTAGCGAGTAGCAACTGGCGACTATATAATCCTCAACCCTCATGCAGATAATCCTTATGTGGTGACAGGAATAATCCACGTGAGTACGTGAGAGTACGTGTCAACCCGTACTATCCTATCCGGACCTGGGTACCCAGGTATCTGTGTGAATTACAAATAGGGCAGTTCCCCAGAATTAGAAAATCAACATAGCAAAAGCCGCCCAGGTATGGCCGTATGGGGATATCTGTAGTAACCAGACTGTCCGCCCACCTGTCAGAGCAGCGGAGTCAAGTATGGGTAGTAATATAGTTACATGAGCTAGCGCTGCAAAAGGCGATCATGAAACCACCCGAATAGGCAATAGGAAACATCCACTACAGCAGTTGCGAGGCGGTGGAGGCAACACCAGAAGAGGGCGCGGAATGAGTACGGGCAATTGCATCAGACTTGGCCGTCTGCACTCCGGCAGAGAGAATGCCGCCCAAGGTACCTGTACCATGCGCGCAAGCAGAGACTCGCTGCAAGTTATTATAGTACAGCAGTACTAGCGCATCGCAGTGTGCAACGGTGTGCACTGCGGTGTGCAACAAGTGCACACCGCAGTGTATAGTGTGCGCATGTGCACTGCGACAGCAGTATCTATATCCTGGGGGCCCGCCAGGTGCGCGCGCCGCTACATGGCGGCGCGGGCGCTGCGGGCGCCGCTCACTTCCTTTAACCTCACCGCATCCTCCTGCCCCTCCCACTCGGCTGCCCCTCGTCAAGGGCCTACGCCCGTGCCCTGCACCAGGGCTATAAGAGGTTATGGGCCCTCCTAGCCTCACAGCGTCGCTTCCCGCTGTGTGCTCCGTCTCGTCGCGCCGCGCCCGCCTGCACGGCGCGCCCTCCTGGCCCTGTCGCCCGGTTTTTCCGTGAGCGTTTGTATGTCCGACAGCCCGCCCCCGCCGCCGCCAGGCGCAGGCGGATCCTCCGACCAGTGGCCCGCACTCGGTCAGTCCTTTGGCCCCCTGTCCCCTGCCTCATGGGGGCAAGTCAGCTCCGCAGCGGCACAGCGCGCCGTGCAGATCCAGCAAGCTGCCTCAGCCGAGCAGATGTCCCAGATGGTCGCGGAGATGCGCACCATCGCGCACGATGCTGCCACTGCCGCCACCCGCGCGGTAGTGCAGGAGCTGCGCCAGCCCTCGCTCTCGCCCAAGCCTGACCCAGGCGACACAGCACACCATGCCGCCACGTCCGCCCCTGCTCCTGCTCTGGTTCCTGCTCCCATGCCGCCCCCGCTCTCTCCTGGTTCCCTTGGTGACGATCTTGGCGCTCTCCCTGTCGCGCCCCCTCGCCAGCTCGGCGCGCATGACCTTGGCCGCTCCCTCAAGACCGCTCTCTCCCAGTTCTCGACAACTGACTCCTGGCCCATCTACCGCGACGATTTCCTCGCCCACCTGACGACTGTCAACCCTGTCCTTGTCGCTGTCCTCCTTGGGGCTCGTCCACCAGCACACGGCCTCACCGCGGAATCGTTCAGTCTCTTGCAGCAACAGCTCTCCGCCACGCTCACTGTTGTCATGAAGTCTCATCCGACGGCTGCCACACGCCTCCGGAACTTGAGGCGCTCGGACACCTTCGCTGCCGCCGACAATCCCGGCACCCTGGCTTGGGACCAGCTGTGCACACACCTCGACCGCCGAGGCGTGGCTCGCACTGTGCGCCACCTTTTGGCTCTCCAGCAGCCGCAGTCCCCGTCTGAGGATCAGGGGGCCTTCACCCAGCGCATGCTGAACGCCTATCACGAGCTCAACGACAGCCCTGTCTCCCTGCACTCCAACGTGCTCCACGAGAACGTGCTCGTCGCTGCTACCCTCGATGGCATGCACAACACAGTCGCCAGAGACACCATACTCTCCGCCCTCGACGCAGCCGAGACTCGGGCGGAGGACATCTCCTACGGCCGCCTGTGCGACATGATGCACCGCCACCCAACGACTCCCGACAGCAAGCCAACCCGCCCCGGCCAAGACGTTGCCGCCTTCGCTGCGGCTATGCACACTCAGCTGCACTCGCAGGTGGAGGCTGCGGTCGTCGCCGCTATGGCCCGTGCCCCCCCTCCGGCTCGACCCCCCTACGCTCGTCCCCCCCGTGGTGGCCCGCAGAACAACGCCCGGCAGCATCCGCCCACGACCCCGTGCCGCATCTGCGAATCAAAAGGGCAGGGCAAGCGTTTCCACTGGCATGCGCACTGCCCCCTGAACCAGGCTCCGGCTGCGCCAACTGCTGCGCCGCCTCCTGCCCCTGCCACTCATCAAGCTGTTGTTTCTCCCGTGTCGGCTGCATCGGCGTTTTCCGATGAACTCTCCCACATGATGGCCTTCCTCGGCAACCCGGACAGCGCAGCTCCTAACGCCATGATGGCACATGCGGGGCCGAGTGGCATCCATGCTGGTTTCCTTTCGGTATTCTGTGGGAAGGCCGCCGCCCCGCTCCCCGTCGCCGCCTCCGGCATGTTTCTTGTCGACGGTGGTGCCAACATCTGCATGGAACCCGACGTCTCGCGCTTCCGCGCCTACTCCCCCTTGACCACCCCGGTCCCGTGCTCTGGCCTCGGCGTTGACATCCTCGGCTTTGGCTCAATTGACATCTCCGTTGTCTACTCCGATGGTGTCAGCCGCCCCCTGACAGTGCGCGCGGCACACGCCCCCGGCATGACAGCCAGGGGCGCTCCTACCATCCTCTCTCAGGAATACCTTCGTCGCGAGCACGGCGTCAGCTTCTCGTATCCTGCTCGAGGGGCGCCCTCCGCCACGGACTCTCACGGCTCCCTTGTCCTCACCATGGTCAATGACCTGCCCTTTCTCACCGGTGGCCACGCCGAGTCTCCTGGTGCGGCCCCTCCATCTGCGTGCCTTGCCTACAAGGGCCCGCCTGAGTCGCCGCCTGATGCCCATCGCTTGCACCTTCGCCTCGGCCACCCTGGCAGGGACGGCATGAAGGCCTTGCTTCGCTCGGAGTCCGTCGTTGGTGTTCCTGCTGCTGCGGATGCTGCCATGCCAGACTGCGAGCCCTGCATCATGGGCAAGTTGCGACACGCTAGCGTCTCTCGCGCTCCTGCCAGCGTTGTTCAGCCGTTCTCGGCTTTTAGCTCTGATGTCTTCGGTCCCATGGATGTCCCCGGGGTAGGTGGGGCCAAGTTCCTCCTCGGTGTAATCGATCACTACTCCAACTACATCTGGCTCGCTGCCCTCTCCTCAAAACGAGATATCATCACCCAGCTTCGCCTCGTCCTGCTGCAAATTCGCACCATCTGCTCGAAGGCCGGTCAGCGCCGCTTTGCCCCGTCCATCAAGTTTGACTGTGACCCCAACTACCTCGATACGGCCTGCCGGTCCATGGTTCGCGAGTGTGGCTTCTCTGATAGGTTCACTGCCCCATACGCTCACCACCAACTCGGTCGCGTCGAGCGTCGTTGGGGGAGTCTGGGTCAGCGAGCAGTCTGCCTCATGCAACATAGCCACGCGCCTCGCCGGTTCTGGGGGCTCGCCATGCGTCATTCTGCTTTCCTTGCGAACAGGCTTCCGTCGCCGACGGCGGCCAACGGTGCTGGTGGAGTGCCCTATTGCCTCCTCCACGGCGTCCCGCGAGTCGATCTCAGTGACCTCCGTGTGTTCGGCTGCATTGCCTACCTCCGTCTTGAGGACCGCTTTCATCTCAAACTCGAGCCCCGCGCTCTCAAGTGTATGCTGGTTGGTCAGTGCGATGACGGCCCAGGCTATTGGCTGTATAATCTCCAGTCCGGCCGCGTCATTCGCTCCGTCCACGTTGCCTTCCTCGAGGGGATTCCGGCCCATGCGCCTCCGCCGTCCACCCCAGCCGACGTGCCCCCATGTGCTCATCTCGCCGGTCCCTCCCAGGACGCGGCTCGCTTCGCTAGCCCTTTCGCGGCGGCTGCAGCCACAGCTACGCCGGTCTTCTCCCGTCCTACCAAGCGCCCCGCGCCTCCGGCCAGCCCGGCCTCCGATTGGCATGAGCTAGACGCCTCGCCGGTACCTCCTGCCGTCGCTCCGGGTCAGTATCCTCCAGCGTCCCGCATCCCGGTGCCTGACACCATCAAGCAGGCACTTGCTGGCAAATACCACAAAGAGTGGCGCGCATCTATCGTCAGTGAGCTCCGCTCCCTCCGCGCTCGGAACACCTTTGCCTACGCCCGTCTCCCGGTGGGACGGCATGCTATCGGCAACAAATGGGTCTTTAAGGTCAAGGCCAACTCCGATGGCAGCGTCAACAGGTTCAAGGCCCGCCTAGTGGCTCAGGGTTTCAGCCAGCAAGCCGGGGTGGACTACCACGCCACTTTCTCCCCCGTCGTCAAGCTCAGCACCCTCCGCACGTGTCTGGCCGTGGCCGCTGCCCGCGGCATGCACATCCACCAGATCGACATTGAGACAGCCTTCCTGAACGCCTCCCTCAAAGAGGAGATCTACATGCGACAACCTAAGGGCGCCGAGGATGGCACGGACAACGTCCTTCGCCTCCTCAAGAGCATCTACGGTCTCAAACAAGCCTCCCGGGAGTGGTATGAGCTCATCCACAAAACGCTCACTGGTCTTGGCCTTGCGCGCTCCAACTCCGACACCAGCATGTACAGCATGAACCACCCACGGTACGGCATCTGCATCGTCCTTGTGTATGTGGATGACATCCTCGTCGTCTCCGACTCTGTTGAGTGGATCCGGTCAGCCAAGTCCGCAATTGGTGCTGAGTTCAACATGACCGACTTCGGGGAGGCCGCCTTCGTCCTGGGCATGGACCTCACTCGTTGCTGGGCTTCCGGCACCATCCGACTATCCCAGGAGCAGTACACGCTCGAACTGTTGGAGAAGTACGGCATGCAGGACTGCTCCCCGGCCAAGACCCCCATGGGCAGTGGCCACTACAAAGATCTTGCCAGCGCCAGCGACGCCGACAAGGCCCCGCTCTCCCGCGAGGACCATGAAACGTATCGCGCCATCCTGGGCTCTGTCAACTTCCTCACGATGTGCACCCGACCGGACCTCGCCTTTGCTATCAGCGTCCTCAGCAGGTTTCAGTCTGCCCCGCAGAAGATCCACCTCATGCAGCTCAAACGGGTACTCCGCTATCTCAAGGGCACCCCTGGCATGGGCATCACCTACGGAGCCACTGAACCGGGGGGGGCTCTCCTCGTAGTCTACTCAGACTCCGACTGGGCCGCTGACACCAGCAACCGGCGCTCTCAGTCCGGTGACATCAGCATGCTCAATGGTGGTGCCATTGGATGGAACTCCAAACAACAAGAGACCACAGCGCTCTCCACCACCGAGGCTGAATACGTTGCCCTCAGCAGAGCGGCACAGAACACTGTGCACTTCAGGCAGCTGCTGCAAGACATCCACCAACAGCAACAAGGGCCCACCATTGTCTATGAGGACAACCAGGGAGCAGTCAAACTTGCCAACAATCCCATGGCTTCGCACAGAACCAAGCACATCGACATCAAGCATCATTACACTCGAGACCTAGTGGATGCTGGAACGATCTCTGTCACCCCCATCGCTACAACAAAGATGCTGGCCGATGGGCTCACCAAAGCCTTGCCTGAACCCACCCACACACTGTTGTTTAGACAATGCATGGGCACTAAGTCAACTGTATGACCGGCCTATGCTTGAGAGGGGCTATTATAGTACAGCAGTACTAGCGCATCGCAGTGTGCAACGGTGTGCACTGCGGTGTGCAACAAGTGCACACCGCAGTGTATAGTGTGCGCATGTGCACTGCGACAGCAGTATCCTGGGGGCCCGCCAGGTGCGCGCGCCGCTACATGGCGGCGCGGGCGCTGCGGGCGCCGCTCACTTCCTTTAACCTCACCGCATCCTCCTGCCCCTCCCACTCATCTGCCCCTCGTCAAGGGCCTACGCCCGTGCCCTGCACCAGGGCTATAAGACAAGTCACTCGAGTACGGGTAGTAATCCTTGTACAATATAGACCACTTTTCGGTACTCGTCATGGTAGTAGCGAGGACGTACTGGTACCAGTACACGTACTCGTATTTTACGGTGCTCGCAACTCGGCGGGTGCCGAAGCATTTTGAAGAGAGATGCTTTTAAATAATAACGTGTCATGCCCTTTCTGGCTCAAATTTTGACGAAACGATCACAGATAAGTTGCGAATTCAAGAACGCCATGCCGGTACCCTGATTTCTACATCAAATATGCTCGCGTTGCTCATAGTGCGTCGGCACCTGTAGTACAGAAGTACGACCGCGCATGTTAGCAATAAACATTCAGTCGAGGTCACGTCGAGATATTGCCTTTCCACGACGGCAACAACGACCTCCAAGAAGCGCATGTCTCCCTTGGATGACCAAGATTTGCGTCTGCTACCATTACTAGTCGTGGGCTGAGGCCTACAACGCCATTCTCCGCGGTAAGTAACCTCCATATTGTCCAGTTGATGACGGAACAATTTTCGTCCCGTTGATGACATACCGATTTTGTCCCGCTGATGACAGACCGTTTCGTCCCACTAATGACATGCCTATTTCGTCCCGCTGATGACAAAACGTTTTTTGTCCCACTGATGACATACCATTTCGTCCTGCTGATGACAGAATGTTTTTCGTCCCGCTGATGATAAAAGAATTTCGTCACGTTGAAAATACCGTTTCGTCCCGCTGAAGACATACATACCGTTTCGTCCCACTGATGAAAGATCTATTTCGTCCCGCTGATGACAGAACGCTTCGCCTCGCTGATAACATATCGTTTCGTCCCATTGATGACATACCGTTTCGTTCCACTGATGACATACGTATTTGGTCCCGCTGATGACATGCCGATTTTGTCCCGTTGATGACACATATTTCGTCCCGTTTATGACAAAGCGATTTCGTTTCACTGATGACATAACGTTTCTCGTCCCGCTGATTACAGAACGAATTCCTCCCGCTGATGACATAACGGTTTGGTCCCACTGATGACTAACGGATTTCGTCCCGCTTGTGACAGTACGAGTTCGCCCCGCTAATTACAGATTAATTCCGTTCCCATGTTAACAACTATTTTGTCCCACTGATGACATACAGATTTGTCGCGTTGTTGAAGAACGATATCGTCCCGCTGATGACAGAACGATTTCGTCCCGCTGATGACATACCGATTATGTCCCGCAAATGAAAGACCGATTTCGTCGCCATGATGACGGACCTTCTTCGTCTCGCTGATTCCCGAACTGTCGTCCCGCTGATATATTCATTTTTGGTCGTTGATGATATAACTTTTCGTCTTGCATGTTACGGACTTATTTCGTGCCGCTCGTGACGGGACCGCTAGTGATAAACATAGTGATGGAGCTAGTTTGCCCCGTCGTTTGACATGTCGTTTTCGTGTCTATTGACGGGACTATTTCATCCCACGATTGAAAGAATTATTTCGACCCATTGTTGTAGACCGAACTTTTCTGTCTCAAATTACGAGACCTAATTTGTCCCTTTGCATACCGAACTATTATGCCCCTGCCGCTTTGTAGATATGCATGGCTGCCGTGGGCGAAGTGAAGCTCGCGTCGTTCGACACTTTCCGATCGGGCATTTATCGGTTTCGGCGTACAACAATTCTACCCCGCTATCGATAGCCCTTTCACGATTTCGACAGACAATGTCGCTAAGATGATACCTGCCGCTTTATAGATTGTGCTACCAAGAAGGAATTGAAGCTCGCGTCATTCGACACTTTCCGCCGGACTTGGAAGGAATTCCCGGATGTTACCACGCCAAATATAAAGGTGAAGCGATTCAGCGATTGTCCCATTTGCGCGGCGGGCAAAGCGCCCAGAGACCAAGCTCGCGAGATTTGCACAAAGGATATGACGCCAAAGGAACGTCAAATGCACTGTTAACATTAGCAATTCGTGAGGCGTCAGGTCACATCCGAGCAGGAGGTCCACCTCGAGAGAGTGCGCCAGGAACGAAGGGATGTGAACAACGCCGTCTTCTAGTCGCGCCTTGGCCATGGAAACTTCTTCTTCTTCGAAATTGATAGCATGGACTCTGCGAAGACCCTGCTGCCTCACTAGGTTAGCATCTCCAAGACTGTGAAGCCCGACATGCTCCTCAAGTATATCACCTCACTTGTGTGAAATACGACGGCTACTGCCCATCTACTACATCTGCGGCATCTACTACTACACAACACCATCCCCCATGATTCGTCCACGACTGCACTCTGAAATGGATCACGATCATGAAGGTGAGCTCGTTCTTGTCCTCCCGACAGATTCGTTGTGGTTGCCCGGTAGCCGTGGACGGATGAAGTTTGATCTGCGATGCAGGAAATTCAACTCCGTGACAAAAAGATTCCGTACATCAGAATCCGGATGGACAACACCGATAGGGAGAACAAGAATAGGAACGTGGCGGCCCTCTGCAATTGGCTTGTGTCTATCGGCATCTGCGACGTCATTCATTTGGTCTTCATGCATGTCGGGCACACGGGCTGACCAGATCTTCAACCGCATAGGTCTTGCGTTATCTCGCAGCTCCGCCTACACAGTCGAATCCTTTCTTGACTTGGTTGCGAAGGCATTCTCGCCCACTCCAGAGATTGCAGAGCTTTCATTCTCCCTCGACTTCTCTGAGTGGTTAAAGCCCCATTTCCAAGACCACATCCAGGACATGAGTAAGCCGCACAAATTCGAGTTCACCCATGATGACGCCGCCGCGGCTGGCGGCTCGTTGCGCACCGCCTTGTGGTCCAACACATCGCTTTCCGAGCCCGTGCAGATCTTGAAGAGCGCGCCAAGTGAGACGCCCGAGATTCGTGCGGGCCGGCCCCTTTTGTACGCTCTCTGCGACAACTAAGAAGAAGCCTGACGCGTTGAAGATCCAGAGGTCCTTGGATGACTTCAAAGAGGTCAGGTCGTACATCACGGACCTAGCGATCCAGGGACACTTCTCCCTGGTCGAGCGCGAGAGCTGGAAGAATCTACTCGACGACTTGGATGAGATGCAAACTGCTCCTTCGGCAGCTTTCTCCGGGTTCAGGCCGCAACGGAAAGAGGAAATAGACGACTTCTTGCTTGAGCATGGGCAGACCGAGCCCGCTGAGGCACGTCACACGATGGCTACCAACGCCGACATCAAGAATGCCGAAGCTACTCATCGCGTCGAAGCCGAGGTTCGAGCTCAAGTGCTTCAAGATGACAGCGCCTTTTAGGGAGTTCACGCCGGCGCCAAGGAGATCATTCACGACAACACATCGCCCAGCGATGCAAAGCACACGAACCTCGTGGTCATCGACGTCTCCGATGTGAGTCCCATTGTTTGTCATTTTTGTCCTTTACGGGACAAAACAATTTGGTGTATTACCTTGATTGTTATTTTGTCCCAGCTGGGACAAACATAGTGTGGCGTCTCGCTCGGGACTGACATAGCTCGTGGTCTCGGCCATCATTAGGTGCATGAGGAGGACAAGTGCCCTGAAACTCTTAGTGATTGGGAGTCAAGATTCGTCATCGGGCTTGTGAAGTCGCGCGAGACTACCGAAGACACGTTGACTCGCCGTGGCCGTATACGAGCCCTTCCATGCCGATGCAAAGGGCAAACCTCTCATGCCCCTATATATGGTTGTACGCGCAGACAAGAGGAGGGAAGAAGATAGTTGACACAAGCTGGGAGAAGTGCTTGACGCTTCCTTGGACGCTCGGTTGTGGCCGCTTTGAGCGCACGCCACGCCAGCATTTGAACAATGAACATAAAGAACCGTGTTTTTTTTCCAGCATGGTCGCCGAGATACATGTGTTAGCTACCTACCCCGTGCTGCTCGGCGCATGGTTTCGCGTCTATGGCCAGCTAGCGGGCTGAATGCGACATTCGCAAATCGGCTGTTTGCCCTGCGAAGAGCAGAAATCTTGCAATCACGCGGAAATTCAAAACAATTTGCCGTTTTATCAGATTTAGGTGTGATTAGCGGACTAAAAAGCTCGTAGGCAGGGCTGTCTAGCCCGCTCATCATAACATCATTCCAATAACACGGCGAAGTTCTATGGCTTGTCGAAAATACCCCCTAGCTACTCTGGCATGCCAGTCAGCCACTTGTGTGTGTGTGTGTGTGTGTGTGTGTGTGTGTGTGTGTGTGTGTGTGTGTGTGTGTGTGTGTGTGTGTGTGTGTGTGTCGGATGGGGGGAGGGGGCAGCATGATGGGGGCATGAAAGATACAACTCTACGCAAACTCACAGGCCCGAGGACCTTTTGGACGAGTCTCCACGCCGCGTCGACCCATTAGTCACCCCCCCCCCCGCCCTCTTTTGGTCATGGGTGACATGTGCCACAACATGCGCGTGGACATGATTGTGCGCTAGTCGTGAGATTGTTGTTGATGGGGGCAAACCCGCGCTTAGCCCACGACGGTGCGGGTGGCATAGGCATGCCTCTGTGGAATGGAAAGCACTTTCTTTGTAACATTTTGATCCAGCGAGGCGCAGCCAACGGCGCTTATCTTGTAGCTTGGAAAATGGTGGGATTGAAAATTGTGGAGAATTGTCTGTATTATTATTGGCACGTTTTCCTGCCCATGCATTGCAACGGTAGCATGATTTTGACAGGGCTCAAACTTGCGCGTAATGCATGCCATGCATATGTCTACCCACCATCGGGAGTGCGCGTGAAATGGGACGTACGGACGGTAGCGACACCGCCAGCATGTTGATCCCCTGTGAGTGGACCGTGTTTCGGTGGTTCTAGCCTTGTGCCAAACAACGCGATTGTCGAAAACTATTTTTACAAGTGCGATAACCGGTCGAAGCGGCTGCCTATTTGACGTGGGAGGCTTGCATGCACTGAGACGCGAGGCTCCATGGCCCCGTAGCCTCATGGCTTGGGCACCACGGCGAGGTTACGCGCGGAGTCGTATGTGCAAAGACTGATTTTGTGAAGTGCTGTAGTTGAATTATTCAAACGCCGTCCTCGCCGATATGCGCGGAGAGCGCGCGTCGCGCGCGACCAAGCCGCCCCTTCCAGAAAGTCCAAAACATCATCTCGCCGCCACTGTCACCACAGCTGCGAGTCCGGCGACATGTACCGAAAGGGTCTCAAGGCGGAGTCCCTGGCAGCCTGTGCTGCGCTGTGCGCGCTAAGCGCCAGGCAGGCAGGTCGGATAAACTTGTCGGCTCAGCAAAACGTGCTACGGTTCTGTGCTTCTTGCTCAAGTTGCGCCGTGCGGCCGTATGTGCCACCAGCTCGGCGACGCAATATGTATACTCCATTGAATGTAATGAGCGCTGAGAGGTAATTCTTACAATCTCCTTAGTGCACAAAGATTGACATTAATGCCGCGTGTGCGGATCCAGAAGGTAGTAGCCAGGTGCTGGATGATTTCCTCCCCCGTGAGCCCCGACAGCTGCGCGCTGTCAAAATACACTGTATGGGGCCTACTTTCGATTTCGTCCATCGGGTCTTGAGAGTGTATCCGGGGCTTGATCGGTAGGGAGTTCTGGTCGAGGAGCAGCTTACGTAGATATGTCCCCTCGTCGGCCGGCCACTGGAGCACGTGGCGCGCGTCCTCCCGTGGTAGGTGGAGCTTCACCTACCCCATCGTGATTGCTCGTCTGATCTGCCTAGTCCCCCGATGCCGAGCGTCTAGCGTCAATAGCGACATGGAGCTGACTCGGAGCTGGCCGGCGGACAAACGGGGGACCCAGGACGATACTCCCGCATATCTCGCAGTGGGCACACTAGGGCATGGCGCTGGGTTCCGCGCCATCTGCTAATCCTCCTCGTGGACGTGCTGGATGTTGGACATCATGTAATTCTTAGGGTTTGGGGTTTTAGGGTTTGTCAGCGGACTAGCACTCTGCAGCAAAGATGTACACCGCATTCTTATTACAGTCTGCTGCTATGTTACAGCCGCCCCCCCTTCCCTACCTGCCCACCCTCAGCTGCCAACCTCCCACGGCCTGGGCGCTGTTTGCACCGCCGCCAGCAGCGCACGAGGCGGCCGGCCAAGGCGGGGCGGGCCGCGGCCCGCAGCCGCTGGGCGCGCCGACTGCCCCCCTCCCCCCGGCGGGGCTCCCGGGGGGAAGACGAGGCGGCACAGCTCCGCCATCTCCGGCGTGGCCCTCAGCTTGGCGAGCGCCGTGTTGCGGATGTGGCGCACGCCGGCGGCGGTCAGCAGCATCTCCTCCGCCAGCTGCGCCATGCTGCGCCGCAGCCCGCACCGCGACAGCCCAAACACCTGCTCCACCACAAACCGCTCGCGCGGCTCCAGCCGGAGCAGCGCCACGCGCACGGTGTGCCCCACGCCGTAGGTGAACAGCTGCGAGGCGCGCCGGCTGTGGGTGGTCGGGTCCGGGACCGGCGGCGCCCGCGCCTTCTCGTGGAGCAGCAGCTCTGCGCCGCGGGCGGGGGCGTGTCCAGTCCCGTCAGGCCCGCGGGCGCGACCAACAGGGAAGAGGGAGGGGGAGGGGACCGATAGACCAACACACCTGCCGCCTTGGCCTCCGCCGACACCTCCGAGACGCGCCCGGCGCCCTCCAGGTAGTCGACCACATCCGGCACCGACAGGCTCGACAGCGCGGCGACGGCCGCGGGGTCGGACGCGCGGTGTGGGGCGCTCTTCTCCAGCTCCTGCACCGCTCTCCGGATCTGCGGGCGGCGCGCCTGGGTTCAGCCACACCGCGCACCGGCGGATCGCTCCGAAATTGCCCGCCCGTTGGCGCCCGGCGAGTGCGAGCGCAGAGCAGAGGGGCACCGGGGCGGGCGTCTACCTTGCGCTGCTGGTGCAGCACGCGGCGCGGCACGGTGGCGCAGCGCGTGTAGGCGACGGACGCGTCCGACATGGCGTTGTGGGCCATGCTGAGGAGGTAGGTGGCGAAGGAGACGCTGCGGTGCGGGTCGAAGCTGCGCAGGGCCTTCTCCAGCACGCCTTGCCCCTCCTGCGGGCACAACGCCGGGGGGTCAACCCACCCGATACTCCAAACGGCGGAGAAAGCGAGTCCCTGCGTCCGTGTGTATGTGTGCCTGTGTCCATGTGTGTGTGTGTGTGTGTGTGTGTGTGTGTGTGTGTGTGTGTGTGTGTGTGTGTGTGTGTGTGATTGTAGCTGTTGAGGAGACCCCCGCCTGAATACCCGTGTGTCACCACAAAGCCCGGGGCACAGAACCCGCTGTCCCCACACTCCTCCAGTCTGCCCGTGGGGCGAGTGAGGGAACGCATGCCGGGGCAGACAGAGTTCTGAACAACACATAAGTTTCGCCCCCACGGCCGTCACCACCTATCGCCAGTTGTGCCACTGCGCACGAAACACATGTGAAACAGCGGCAGGTCTGCCCGTGGGAAGATGGGGGGGGGGGGGGGGGGGGGGGGGGGCGCGCACCGCCACGAGCGCATCCACCGCCATCCCCTCGCCGCAGTGCCTCCAGGCCGCCTGCCGGATGAGGTTGAGGTGCTTGGCGCGCATGGTCTCCAGCGCCTCGTGCCCCAGCGCGTCGATCTGCGCCAGGCTGCGCACCCCGCCGGGCAGTTCCAGCCACTGCACCATCATCTCCGGCGTCGCCTCGCAGCCCAGCTCCAGCACCATGCGCGCCCGGATGTTCTGCACGCGCTGCCAGCGCTGGTAGCGCTGCACCAGCTCGCCCTCCTCCCGCCTGCCGACACCCGTGCGTGCCTCAGACACCCCAACCTCCGGCGCAGCAGGGGCACCCATCTGACAGCTTGCCCCACCCGGCACAGGGCAGCCCGCGCGCAGCCGGCCCCACCCAGCACCTGCTCATGTAGGTTTTCCGCGCCTTCTTGCCCTTCCTCCGCCCCGCGACCTTCGCAGCCTCCGCTTCTGGGGCGGCCGGGGCGGCCGGAGGGGGCGGGCCGGCGCGCCGCTTTCGCCGCAGCTCCGCTAGCTCTGCGCCGCTCGGCCGCCGGGGGCGCTTGACCTGCCCCGCGAGCCGCATCCGCCGCTGGATCTCCGACAGCCGCTGCCTCTGCGTTCCCCCAAGCACAGCGCACCACAGCGATTGCCTCAGCAGGGGGAGGCCCGCCCATTCCGCCCACAGGGACTCATGACTCATGGGGGCAAGGGGGGGCCAGGATGGAGGCGCTCGGAGGAGGTGGGCCTCGCAGTTAAAAGGGGGGGGGGGGGAGGGGGGGGGGGGGGGGGGGGGGGGGGCAGCGCACCCGCTCCGCCTCAGTGCGCGCCGAGTGCGTTCGCTCCGCGACCCGGAACAGCGCGATCGTGTTTGACCACGTTATGGTGGTTCGCGTGGGCATGTCCGCCTTGAGCTCCGCCCTCACGCGGCCGCTTTTGGCCCGCCCCTGCCCCCGCCCCCGTCCCCGTCCCCGCCGCGGCGCCTGGCTGACCTCCTCCACCTCCTCCGCCCGCAGCGACTCCGCTCCCCCGTGCTCCGCCAGCCCCTGCCTCAACCCGCCCGCATCCTCAAACGGCCACGTCGTCCCCTGCTGCGCCTCCTCCTCCCTACTGCCGACCGCCTCGGCCGGCCGCTCGCGTGCCTGCCATGTCGGCGTGCGCTGCACCACGCTGCGGAGGCGAGCCGTCACATGCTCCGTCCGCGCCGCCACCAGTGCCACAGCCCTACTCCGCTGAGGTAGTTGTGGGCGCGAGGCCTGCAGCCCCGCGGTGCAGCCCGCAGTCAGGTTGCGTCCCGGAGGGGGCCCGAATCCGGGGCAGAAGGACAGCGCAGCAGGGATGGCGACCAGCTCTAACTACAGTAAAAATGAATAAACACCAGGCTGGCACTTGGTGTCCGGTAGGTCATGATGGCGAACGCAGGCATATGGGCTGGGGATAGCAGACGGGTTGGAGCCGCGCCCGGGAACCGGGCAGCGAAAGCCTCAGTAGTTTCGCTGTCTGCGGCGGCAGGGCGGCGTCACCTGACGGGGGACGACGCCTTGCGCAGCGGCACGCATCGTCGCGATGGCAGCCTGCCGGGCGGAGGATGTATGTCTCCCGAACCCGGAAGATGTCTCTCAGAGCTCAGCAGGATGTGCGGGAGCCACGAGGCCTATCGACCATCGTTTGAGGAGGTGGGGGGGGGGGGATAGGGGGGTGGGGTGGCTTCTCGGCAGGAAGGGGGGAGAAAGTGGGGTGGGGCGGCGGGATGGCTCCTCGGCAGGAAGCTGCCGCCCTATGCGCCCTCCGTCTGGCCGCGATGCCGCTGTCGCCGAGGCAGCTCGCGCTCTCGAACCTGATGTCGCTACGTGTGTAGAATGGCGGAGGAGGGGAGTGTGAGGCTGCCTGGCCAGCGTCTCGGCCTCGCTCCGGGCGGAAGTAGACGGAGGGCGGTGACACAAGGACGCTTGGAAAGGCGGCCGGGAGTGTGTCAATTAATATTTTCGTTAGTTTTTCGCTCGCCCGCCCACTTCTCCGGGCGCGGAAGTTCCGGAACGGTGACTCCTCCGCGGACCCCTCGCGCGGCCTGCCGTCGGGGTGGCGGAAGCAGAAGATTCAGTGCCACAGAGCCCGAAACTTGGAAGCGATCTCGGGGGCGGGGAATGCTGCCCCTAGGTTCCGAGCGCAGCTGAGCGAGCGAGTGGTGTGGATTTTTCAGCGGGCGGTCACGGCGGCCAGATGCGGCTGACACGGCATCAGACGCGGCGGGGAGCCCACCCGCCGCCCGGCGGAACACCGGCCTCCGGGACCGCCCGACAGATGGCGATCGGGAACAGCCCGGGACGTGTCGGTGGATGCAGCTCGTGGGTGATTGTGGGTTGCCGTGCAAGTTCACGAGAATGAACGAGGTTGGGGTGGCGCCCGCTCCGACACGACCTCCGGTCACCGGGGTTGCTGCTGGCGCAAGCAAGCAGGGGGCAGGCGGGGTGGGCGGGCGGCGGGCGCGTAGCGCGCAGTGCACCAAGTATGATGCGCTGGCCCTGCTGCGCTGGCGGACATATCCGGCCGCTACATGTCCCATCAGGATCAGTTCACTTCAAACCTTGATGATACACGGTGCTAGTCCTTATCATCTACCGCAAAGATAAATTCCCATATTCTTGCTCGACCTTGGTTTCAGGCTTATTATGTCTCTTTTTGCTGGCAACCTTTCATAGTTGATGTTAGTTCAGTATTTGGTGCGCTCTTGTGAAAGCCCTTATGTAATCAATAAATTCCTTTAAGGTCTGGCGTATCGCATCGATGAAAAGCACAACGAATCATCCTGAAATTGAATGGCAGACAGGATAGGACCTTTCATGAATTCAACTGGCATCATCTCGCGGGCTCATTAGAGACTGCCAATCCGACGCGACGCGTCGCGCTGGCCGATGAGTGGCATCCGCAGTACTAAAAGATCAACAAAAGCCGATATTAATAAAAGCGGCTCACATCCCGCACAAGGGGGATAGATGAGTGACGCGCGCCCCGTTCAGAGTCCGGGCCACACGGGCACGTGTGAGCGAGGGCGTTCCACGGACGCGGTGTGCAACCTCGGCAACGGGATGGCGGACGAATATGCTCCGTCTGATGAGGCATGCTTTGGAGCCGCCACCAAGCTCAGGGACCCAAGGAAATCTCTTGCTAGAAAGGCCTCTTGGCGAGCCCGGGTAGTGCACCGAATGCATCGCGATGAGAGGATACCCCAAACATTCCGCGGCCAAGCATGCGACAGCGCGCTTCGTGCGGCGCAGCACCCCTTGCTCACCTCACCCACAGTGCCGAAAACCATGCCCGTGTACTCCGGCATGTCGAGGATGTCTCGAAGTGGGCCCTTGTGTCCCGGCTCCGAGTTATTGTGCCACGCCGCATCTCCCGTTGCAGCGGTTGGTTAGCTGTCCATCGAGACTGCCAACCCCCGTTGCATGTCGCCCATATTAGGAGTAGTACTCAAATCGATCCACATCCGTGGCCAGGGGCACCGCAATGTACTTACTTGACACTGTGCAGCATAGTGTGAAACTCCAGCAGCGTGGGCTTCACGCGCTCCGGGAATCATTTATAGCTCCCGGTCACAACACTGAAGGCCGGGAAGGAGAGCTTTGCGTCCAACACCATTTATCTATGGGTACGATGTTGCCAAGAGGCACTGCCTCATGGAACAAGTCATCCACCTCCCGGCGAACAACGAGGCCTAGACCGTGAACACATTGATTATTGTGAAAGGCAATAGTATTGTGTTGCACGCGCCGGTGAGCACCTGTGGGTGCCGGGAGGTTCATGAGAGCGTCGCCATAGAGGTTGACATTGACGGCGGGTTGTGCTCTGTTATTGAGGGCAGAACGATATGGCTCCCAACCACCGGGGCATGCATGAGCTAGGCAGAAAAAATTACCTGGCAGCGACCTCCCGCAACTTTTGCGGAGTCATGCCCGTCCACGCAGTGGGGTGGCCACCGTCCACATGTCCGACGCCGCGTCGAGCTAGCCGAGCAAGATCCGTTCCTTGCATGTGCTGGCAAGGAGAATGCACACCTCATTTTGAAGCCGCGAGCTGTTGGCCTGGTCCAAGTATGATATGAGCTCCTGCGAGCCCGACGCAGGCTCTGCCTCCCGCTCCATCACACATGTGTCCGCATCGCTGATGTGCCCAGCAGTAGCCGCCTTAAGGCGCCCCCACGCCTCGCGCATCGCCGCGGCGTGGCTGGCCGACACACAAGCAAGGATCGTTGAGTAAGTGAGGGTACTGACGGGCGGAAGATGTTGCGTTGAAGCTGCCTTGGTCAAACACGGACTCAAGGAGTGTGTCGGCAAAGAAACCAGAGATGGAAGGTGGGTGTCAGTGTCGGAGTTCCTAGTGCAGAACATGGGGAGGATGTCATTCATGCCGATCAAGGCGGTATCACGGACGGTAGCCATCCGGCGGATGCCAACACCCTTAAACCTAGTGGGGAGGTGAAACCTGCTAAGCACCATGACCACTGAATCTCACTCAAAGCAGCCGCCTCCGCTGCCGTGGGTGTAGGATCGTCGGGGACTCCGGGCTGTGCAAGAGCTCCGCCAGAAAGTCGGTAACCAACGGGCTGGTGCCGGTGCAATACGTGGAGCGAGGGATGAAAATATCCCCTAGCACCCGCGCGACCGCCACAAGGACGGTGGCATCCACCACGTGTGCGAAGACCTCCGCCTCGGATGGGAGGCATCAATTGCGGAGCCAATACCACGCCCCGTGTTGCATGCAATGCTTGAGCAGGTCCCATGCGTGATGGTGCATGACATGGGTCGTGTACCGACGGTTGGCCTTGGCAAACAAGAGCTTGCTCAAGCTGTCGTCCACATCCTCGTGTAGCTCCTCCGCCTTGCCACGCACGCATGTAGGAATGCACATATCCTGGCGATCCGAGGGGCACGTTGACGACCTGGATGCCGTGGTGGCCATCAAGCTCGGGCCACTCCCTGTCGGCCCGGGCTTCGGGCCGCGCCGCCTCTATGCCCGCGTTGTACGTGTGCATCTTATCGAAGGGCATCTCAAGCCCGATGGAAGCCTTGATAGACGTGCGGAAGGAATGAAGGGCCGGCCAAGCGTGCTACGGCAGGCTGACAAATATCCATCGTTTGCGTTGAAGTGCGCTGCCCCCGGTGACCTCCATCGTTTTATCGCACTCCTCTATTTCGGGGTGCCTCGCGACGCAGAAGGATGTTGTGGCCAAACGGCGCGCCATGTTGCACGCCATCCTCAGACAGCGATCGTCCACAGGCGGAAAAAACATCCGTGGAGAAGAAGGCCAGAAGCGCGGGGATGACGGGGTGAAGACAAGAGCAATCGATGTGGCGTTGGATGATGATGCGGCGCCATGCCTCGTTGTAAGCGTTGCGAAGATCCGTGTGGACGATGACGCCGCGATTCTTCAAGCTTCTCGGCGATGAGGCGGACACCGTGGATGAGCGGAGTTCCCTGCGGAGATGCCGACGTCAAATTAAGATGCCGCAATCACCAACACATATGCCTCCTTCATGTTGTACACCACCGCCGCCCGCTCCGACGCGCGCGCCATTCCGCCTCCCCGACTGCCAGAGGCTGAACGTCCGGGGCACTGCTCGCGCCCAACTTCTCCACATGAGCCACAAGCCTTGCAAAGGCGAAGAGCCGGTTGAGCCAGCCGGGTAGGCGATCTTGGAGGTACATCATGAGGCCACCTCCGACATGGCGCGAACCGCCGGGGCCCCGACGCCGGGGCATATTTGCCCACCAAGCAGCGGATATACTCGTTGCGCATGCATGAGGGTACCGCCGCCACGTGTTGCTTGAGCTGTTGGTACGGCGCGCGCATGTCCACCGTCAGAGCGGCCCCGTCGATTGGAATATCATACGCGGCGTATGGGATCGGGTGGCTACGGGACGGGCGTTTGTCGCGAAGCTGGGCGAGGATAGCGGGATCCGAAAGGTCGCCCATGCCCTTGGAGGAGAGTCGGTCCGCCTCCCGGGAGAGCTCTCCGCTTGACGCCACAACGGTGTCTACAGTGCCCAAGGGCGGCGCCGCAAAGAGCTCAACACCAGCCCGACGTCGGCGTCCATTTTCGGCATAGTGCATAGTGGCATCCGCTTTGGGCGCTAGCTACTCGTACTCGTACCTCTGTCGGTACCATGTAGCGATTATCTGGGTACCACGTAGCCGGTTCTCAGTAACACCCGCTATCAAGTAGCGACTAGCGACTATGCGTTGTTGCGCTAATGGATGAGCGGGAGCGCGCGTAGTGGAGCCCCCTCCCCCCCCCCCCCCCCCCCCCCAACCGGGCTCCGTCTTATTTTGCCTGGATCAAACTCTTTCCCGTGATGTAAGGTATATTTCGCCGACTTTGGAGGTGTGGTGACAATGGCATCGAAACGATGTTTTTGGGAAGGGCGGCACGGTCGTGTGCGTCGCGCGCTTGCCGCTTTAGTTATTACTCAACGCCCACCGATAGCTGTTGCGACAGCTAAACCGGCTGCCCTCCAACCGCCAACAACCGCAAGAGCAACGGAAGAGGAAGATCAAGCGACAGCATGTCAGGGCGTATAGTGGGCTGCGGGGGTCGTAGGAACCTTGGCTACCGCACTACAAATAGTTAAAAGGTATGCAAGATCCGGCTCAATTCCGGCTTTCAAATTGCTGAGATGCCGAAAAGACTTACATCTCGCCTCTACCCGCTCTCACACCCATCACCCCTGCATGTATGTATCATGGCTCCCAGGCTGAGTCGCCCGGAAGGCGTTGAGGGGGACGCTCAATTTGGAACCCCAGCAGCGCCGATCGCCGAGTTGCGTCGTGTGGGGAAAGACGGATACTCTGCGTTTGATTTGCTGCGTCGTTTGGTAGCGTTGCCGACGTGCAAGACCTATTCGTGGGCAACAAGGTCGTTGGCGCCCCCGAGCTGACTATACTGGCACGCCATCTCGCGGACCGCAAGCAACTGGTAGCGCGGAACTTAGCCGACCAGGACACGCTATTTGGTGTTGCACGGCAACATGTTGGCTCGTATTTCGGGCAACGGCCTGCCGCTAGCACAGCGCGGCGCACCGCATAAGAATGGCAAGCGTTGCCCTCACTCCGCCCGGCTGGAAACGCGCCGCAATGCGGCAACCACAAGTCACAACGTGCTACAAATTCTGGCAAGGGACGAGCACGGGCGGACAGCCGCCCGCCCGGTGGCGGTTTGCTGCATCTGCGCCAAGACACCGGAGGGGAACTTGGACGTCGATTGTCCGGACGAGGTGGTGCGGAACGAATACTGCGCTTGCGGTGCCGTCAAGTCGTGTACTCATATCCTCGACGACTTTGTGCTCATAAGCGACCGATACATGCACCTTTGCTCACACATCGGTTTCGGCGCAAGGGTGGTAAACCCATACGCTGACTTTGAGGGTAACCCCGACACGTGGGCAGTCCCATTAGACGCGCAGCTCAAGCAATGGGGCACACCGGTATTTCAAACCGCGTTCATCGAGGCGCTGCGGAAATAAGCCGCCGATGATCAGCTCGATTCCAGCACTGGGAGCTCGATTGTTTGTTGGCGTTTCTTCACATCTCATTGATCTGGATGCCGGCGATGTTACGCCACTCCGCCATGCTCTACCGATAAATTCTCAAAATACAAATGAGTCAGAAATGAGGCGCATGCGAGGCGCCCCACTGGTGTTCCACAGCGTGTAAGATATAGAAGCTCTGGCTCTTACACTATACGACATCGATTTGGGGATGAAGTGGCTGCCAAGTGAGCACGCCATCATGCAACGTGCACGCGCAATGATTCCAAGAAAGAGGATCCATCGCAATGGGTACTCAGCCCATGGCGCGTGGAGTTCATCTGTAAACGCTGATTGTTGGCAAATATCGTCGCATTCCAGGAAAAAAAACAGTTCTTGGACGTATTCGGCGGTGACGAAATCACCACCAAATCTGAGCATTGTTCCTCACGAGTACTCAGCCCCGGCACATCGGGCATCGACGGCTTAACATAGGCATGGCTCACATCAGCAGTACGTTCCCGAGCCGTTTATTGTCAACAGGCCATTTACCCACATGGCACGAGTCATCCAAAAAACAATTGACGAACGCGTCGACGGGTTGCTCATCACCCCGGATTGGGTGGCAGGATGGTGGGCAATGCTCAGCGCTCTCCTAGTAATCCTGGGACGCATTCACGTTGCCAAAGCAAGACGACGGGGGCGCAACCCATCTGCTTTTCAAGCCAGGTTCACGGTTTACGCGAAGGCGCGCGAGGCAAGATTGAAGTCCCTGCCAAACTACGAGATTATTGCCATGTTGATCATATATATGGGAGAACAACGAATGGAGTACAACATGGTGCGAAGCGCGCTGAGCATCACGGGGCTAGGTCTCGCTACTCAAACGCATCAAACAATTCATCCTCAGCATCAAAGTTAGCCTCGTCGTCTGAGCCCATATCCCTTTGCACTAACCTATCCCGATGACGAGTAGGGTGCACATAGTTTAATGTTGTTCTCCCATGGCGATGACGCCCAGCGCCCATAAGAGGCATGTGTAACTCTCACCTCCTACCACAACATGATGTTGCAAACGGCCGCGTTTCAAACCGTTCATGGTGTGGCCTTTGTACACACCAACGGCACGTAAGGGCCCCTTGAATCGAAAGATCATTGCGGCATGCTCATGCCATGGGCCCGAAACCAAACGGGACGTCCATCTGCTATGGGACGGAACAAAAAGTCGACCACAGGCCATCTAGCGTCAACCATGGCAGTCGCATAACGGCCCAAACGACGGAGTTGGCATAGCGACTCGCTGCCGGGGGGCAATAGCTCAAACTCCATGACGCGATTGTGAGCGGTCAGGTTCCCCTTGGTACTGTAGCGGATCTCCCCACAACACGGTCATCCGGGGTCAAACGACCGGCAATGATTGCATCCCACGCCGATAGATAGCATATCAACACCACGCATCAAAAAATATGTCAATTCCATGGTGCCAGCATGGAAGCCACGGGCGGCGGTCTCCCACAAATACAGCACGATGGATACGTCGCGGCGCACCGGGGCAATGATCACAATGTCGGCGGCAACCCGCGAGATCAGCCCATCCATGAACTGGACCATTTCCGCCAATGAAGGTCGCGTAGTCCAGCGGCACGGCTCCGCTCTCCGCGTATCTCAGCTCAATCATATCACGTTTATACCCACTCATGTGTTTGACCACGCTCACAACATGTGTTTGACCACGCTCACAACATGTACACGATTTTCATTTTTGAGCCCTCCCAGTTCACGCATGGCCGTCGCCAAATGGCTTGCGACATTGCCGCAGACATCATGGGGACGCATATCGGCTCCCGTCACGCATCGTCTTGCGCCCATGATGATGACGATGCCAATATTCATCAAAGAATATTAGCACGTCCCACTCGGTACATGTCTCCATGGTAAGACTCAACAGCGGAGGCATGGTGCTCGAACAGGTCTCGAACTCCCGGAAAATCCCGCGACGGTGATGGGTGGTCACATGCCTCTTGCAACGAGAAGCCACCCACGCAGCGGAAGCCATAGCAACAACCGAGCGAAAGGCATTCTGCTGCATGTGGCAGGGGCAACCGCCACCACAAAAAGCGGAGAAATGCTGTTTGCAACGCGTCCCCGATCGCCCAAGCAAGCCATGGGGCGCCAAAAAGGCGATGCCGTGCATCACCCGCAGTACCTGCGCCCAAGCTTGACCACCATGTTTCTGCACGGATCAGTAAAAGGCAATGACATCCAGTCATCCCATACGTTTAAAAAAAAAACGTTTTTTCCCGTCCGTATATATTCCGGCAAGTCCAGCCACAAGGCGAGGCATGCATGCGACTGGGAATAATATAGAGAAGATTACTTCAAACATCAATTCCGAAATACACATACATCTAACAGGCTAAAAAGCCTAAATTGGGGCATAAATGGGAAGATCAATGTGTATTTCAGCAACAATCATCAGCAACACTGAACGTACCACATATTTGCATCATGCCTTACGGGTTGTGGCAATCGGCCTAGGAAGGGTACCACACGACCCCATTTAAGTCGGCAGACGAAAACATAACAAGTTCGGCAAGAAAATACAAAAGTGAAGATCCCATAGAACAAAGACGGGAACCTTGTGAAGAACACCACCAAACGCGGATGAAGAAAAGGTTCGGGATTCATCAAACCGCGCAGAGGCGCCGGAGGAAACACGATAGGGTTGTGGGATTCCATATCAATTAAAACGGAGATGAATAATGTCGGAGAAGAATGGCATTTATTTCGGAATTATGGAAATCTCCGGGTTCGGCAAAAAGGGATTGCATGCGGCTATTCAGGCGTTGGCTCCATTACGAGAAAATTGTTCGGAAAAATACCTGCACATACCCTGTCACCGGACTACGGAGGGCACCCAATCTGAAATTAATTACATTTAAAAACCAAAGCTGCGGAGGATGCAGGATTTTAGTGCAAAGTTTTCGGGCATCATATATGCACCGGAAAAGGAAGACCATGGGGTATGCCGAAAGGGGGCAAGCTAAGTTACAAAAGCGGACCACCGCAGGGCGGGACAAAGCTCGCAAAGTACTATGACCACGACATGCTGTGGGGCTATTATATTTGAGCTTGCTGCAGCAGCAGAAGGCGATTTCAGGAAATCACCAAAAAAAGGACAATCAGAAAGGTCCTCTGCAGCGACTGCGAGGTGGAGGCAGTAACATGAGAAGACGACATATTAAATCGGATAGTAACGCGGCGGCAGTCGCTACTTCCAGATGCATTGCGTAGTTATTTTGCTTTTTGTTCGTGATTTATCGATACCCTTACATGCGGTACGTGCCACGAGGGGCGCAAGCATAAAACGTGATGGGTTCTGCTTGAATACAGGCTTTTTCCTTCCCCAGTACTTTCCGTGCATTCTCTTGACTCTTGACGCTCTCCCTGGCCTGTAACCAAGAAGATATAAAACGTGATTTACGAAATAATGCTACCCCAGTACTTTGCGTGCATTCTCTTCACGCTCTCCCTGTAACCAAAAAGTAAAATAATGCTACCGCTGCCCCGCTGCTGCTTCCGCCCACAAGCGCGCTGGCCGGCGCCGGGGCGGGCCGACGGCGACAGCAGTGCAGCGCATTTTACCGACACTGCTGCTGTAGCCTACCGGTACTCACCCTCACCTGGTCTGACACCTCCAGTTCGTTCCTCTCAGGAGTCCCGACTCTCGCACAACCGGTGGCGTTGTACGTAGTGGGTAATTCAAGCTGTGGATTGCCGGCAAGGGTCACCCTCACGCACCGCCAGGCTGTCCCTTCTCGACAGCCACCCCCCCCCCCCCCCCCCGGCACACACACACACACACACACACACGCCGGCTGGCCTCCTACTGGCGCGTCAGCGAAGGCCTTCAAACCGCCAGCACTCTACCAGCCCTTCGGTCCAGCCACCTCGTTGCCGCGAGGCTCGGAGGTAGCGCTCCTGCCCGCTGCGATACCGGCTCCTGGTGCGTGCCAACCGCTGAAGCTGCAACAATTCCGGCTGCGTCGGGATGCCGGGCTAGTAGGTACAGGAGTAAGTCACTGGGCTGGGGGAGGGGTTAGGCGAAGGGGGGCGGAGCTGGTGTACGGCTGGTGGGCTCCCGCAGCGCTTCGTCCCCTAAGGAGCTCATTCCGCTCGATTTCGGCGACGGCTTTCTCCCTACGCACGAATGGGCGCGCGGAGGTGGCTGTCTGCGACATTGGGCTGAAGCAGAGGGGATGGGGAGGCCGAAGCTGCCCGCTGCTTGGGGTGTTTTACTTGCTGAAGAGTGCTGCGAGGCGCAGAAGCATTGGCGGGGGTGATGTGGAGGAGAGGAAGTGCGCGGGAGGCTGGGGCTACCAGGGTTGAATGAGAGGGAATCAGAAGGGGGGGGGGGTGTTGTTCCATCATCGGTGAAGAGGCGCTGATAAACTGCCCTGCCCCCTTCACCTCACCCAAAGCAGGCCCGCCCCCTCCAGCACCCTGCTCGTCGCCGGCGCAGCCTTGCGCTTCATGCTTGTGATTCCGTAGGAGCGCGCGCCAAGGCAGGCAAGGGGGCACGCCAGGATGGCGGCATCGCACGTGCCGCACGTGCCCAAAAGCAACACCAGCCTCTCCGCGCCGGTGCCCTTCCCGCTCAAGGGGCCGCCCATCCCGCTGCTGCTGCTCGCGCTGCCCTCGCAGCTGGGCGCCACGCTGCCGGTCTCCGCGTTCCCGTTTGCCGTCCATCGCCGCCGCCGCATGCACGCCAGCCTCAACGCGCGCGCCGTGGACCTGGACTGGCCGGTGCGCCCCTGGATGAGCGGCATCTTCAGCTCGCGTCGCCGCCTGCAGTCCAAGGCAAGCGCCGCCCTTCCCCACTTGCTCACATTGACAGCTAACCCTCTCAGCTCGGCCCCGCCGCCGCCAGCATGACGCTTTCCCTGAGGTCGGCATCCCCACTGCTGAGCCCGACCTCCTCCCTTCCCCGCCCTCCTTCCTCACCCGTCCGGACGCAGGTCCAGCTGCACCGCTTTAGCCTCGCGCGGCGAGACATCCGGCAGGCGCGGCGCGGCGCTCCTCAGGCTGGCGGGGGGCAGCAGCCGGGGCGGCAGCCGGGTGGGCCCAGCCAGCAGCCGCAGCAGCCGCAGCCGCAGTACACACAGCCGCAGCAGCAGCCGCAGTACACACAGCCGCCGCCGCAGCAGCAGCAGCCGACCGTGGACATGACGGTGGACGAGCCGGAGACGGCGCTGGCCTCCACGCGCGCGGACCCGCCGTCGGCGGAGCCCCAGCAGCAGGACTGGCTGCTCACGGGGCGCCACTTCCTGACCTTCTTCATCGTGCTGGTGCTGGGCGTGGTGGCGAGCGCGCTGTACCTGTACACCGCGCGCGCCATGGACTTCCGCTTTGCGCTGTACCAGTCGGCGCTCAACCTGCTGCGCACGACGGGCTTCCGGCAGACATTGGCGCTGGTGGGCGCGATCGTGTTTGTGCGCTTTGGGCTGGAGCCGGTGGTGCGCCTGGCGCGGCACATCTTCGGCATCCAGGGCCCCTGGCAGCAGAGCAGCGAGTACTACCTGCTCAAGGAGGCAATGCCCCCCCCCCCCCCCCCCCCCCCCCTTTCCTGGAAACGCCGCATCGCCAGCTGCTCCGATGCTCTGTGTCAAGTCCAGGGGGGCGGGGGGTCGCAGGGCTCCTCACCTTGCCAGAATGATGCATGGCTGGGTGTCGCCTGGCAGTGATCCATCTCTCGCAGAGGTGGCAGGTGTCTGAGAGCATAGGCCACCCTGAACGCATGGCTGTCCTCTAGCAGCAGCACAAAGCGAGCTCCCGCACACGGACAGTGGTGTGTCTGTGTTGCTGCTTCTCTTCCGCTGCCATGTATGGTATGTATGTGTCATTTATACGTCTACACTCATGTATGCAGAACTGTTTGTGTGTGGGGGGGTGGGTGGGGGTGGGGGGCGAGGGCGGGGGGGGGGGGGGGGGGGTGCAAGAAGTGGGCGTCATAGACGGTGTTTCGGCGGCTGCCGCACGAGATCACTGCCCTCGGTGACTCACATTGCATCACTTCATGGCGGCTGTGGTCCATGGACCGCAGGGTAGCATTGGTAGCGTAGGCTGTCCGCCACTGCGTGTGGAGCAAGGCTACGGTATACCTTCCCAGAGGGAAGGCGGGGTCTGTTGGCGCTCGGCACCCTACGTACATTTAAATGCCCCCCCTTCTCCTTCCGCCATTCCTGCCGGCCACTGCGCAGGTCTACCGGCCCATCGAGGCGCTGCTGGTGGTGGCAGCCCTGGCCACGCTGGCGGAGAACTTCGCGCCGTCGCTCCTCGCCATCCCATCGGTACCGCCCGCGCCGCCCCGGCCGCCGGCCCCGCCCTAGCACCGCACCCACGCCCCCAATGGAACGATAGCTGCCGCTCGCTGATGGTGCGGATCCCCCGCGCGCCAGACAACGGTCCACACCGTGGTGCACTCCTTCCTCAGCATTGCCTTTGTGATGGCGACCGCGGGCGTCATCTTCAACGTCAAGGCGCGCATGGTCAAGGAGACGACGTGGCAGGTGCGCCGATGCTCTCTGGCTGGAGGAGGGGAAGGGGGGCGCTGCTCCCTGTCATGGCTCGCTGACACGCTGACGCGCCCGCGCCCGCGTGCGCAGCTGGAGCTGAGCGGCAAGCTGACGCAGCAGCGGCGCGTGGAGGCGATAGACAAGCTGCTCACGCTGCTCACGCTGCTGGTGTCCACGGTGCTGGGGCTGCAGGCCGTGGGGCTCGACGGTGCGGCCGCGCTGTGACACCCCCCACCCTCCCCAAGTACGACATGGATCACGGCCGCGCATGCCCCGCCGACATGCAATCCTTCATTTGGTACGGAATCGCGGTACATTTGCATGTCGGAATCGAACGTCGGCGCTTCGACAGGAGCATGCGAATTGACTGTCTGTGCATGACGAGGAAGCGATGCCCGCTTACAGTGATCGCAGACAGAACCTTCCGGAAGCTGACGGCTATCGGTACGTCGGTATATTTATACGCAAGAACGGCGAATACACCGTTGAGCCTGTAGCTCTGCTCGGTGCCCGTCTTGACCTAGGCCCCTCTTGCATGCTGATTGCAAAATGCTCAGCGGAGTAGAAACAAATACCGCAGAGTAGTATCGATAATGGCCACTCCAAAGTCAGCGGCACACGCAGACTGATAGCACGCCACAAAAACACGCGCAGAGCGGAGTATCATGGGAGAGCACGCTTTGGCAAATGCTTGGTATGCGGATCGATGCGCCGACCTGTGTGGAGGAAACACCGCGCATGTGGTGTCATCTGACTCGCCCCCCCCTTTGTGCCCCCCCTAACCTGGTGGATGCGGCCCCGCAGTCAACTCGCTGCTCGCTATCGGAGGTATCGGTGGTCTCGCCGCCGGTCTTGCCGGCCGTGAGCTGCTGGAAAACTTGTTCAACGGCATGATCATCATGTCGAGTGTGAGCGCCCGCCCGGACCCACTCGCCCTGTCCCCTGTCCCCTGTCCCGGGCCTGGTGGCCTGTGCCGCTGAGGCTTGCGCTCGACACGCCCGCAGAACCCGTTTGAGGTGGGTGAGGAGGTGATCTTCCAGCACCAGGGCAAGGATATCGAGGGCATCGTGCTGGACGTCGGCTGGTACCGCACCACCATCCGCTCCTTTGCGCGCGAGGTGTTTGTGATCCCCAACAGCATCTTCTCAAAGACAGGCGAGCGCCCCCCCCCCCCCCCCCCCCCCTCTTTCCCCCCTTTGCGGTCAGATCAGCGTGTCGACGTGGACTGAAGTGTCAGCATGAGCTGAGCCGCGGCAGGCGGTTGGCCGCCCAATGCTGACACAATCGCAGAGCCAGCCCTTTCTCCGTATCGCCGCCTCTCCCCCTCTCTCTCCCTCTCACTCTGTTCTTCTGCAGAGACGCTGTCCCAGTTCTTTCCTGTGCACAGTGTACGGGCCAGGCCATCTACAACCGCCAACTTTCTGCCCATGACCGTAGTTTCTCATCACAGATCATCCCGAAAGTACTCGCTACTCGTAGATTAGTTGACATGGTACATCAAGCAGCCATATATATGTTCACAGGTCGATGCTGCTCCGCGATTTAGCGCTGTACTCGTACGGGGGATCAGGCGGGCGGGTGCTCGCAGCCGCAGCATTTCAGAGCGCGGACACGGGTGCGCGGCTGCACGGACTCGACAGTCTATTCGGAGGGAGGCTCGGCAACTATGAACATACTAGATTCGAAATAGAAAAATCGTTGATAAAGTGAGTTGTCTGAAAGAAAACTGACAGATACATATTAATCGTATTGCGGATTGATTTCGAACTGAGGTCACTGTTTGAGTTTATATTGCCCACTTCTATCATGGAAAAGGGCTTCAGGTCTCGGAGCACCCAGAAACACCGGGAAGTGCGTAGAGATTAATGGGGGGGGGGGGGGGGGGGGCCCACCCCCACCCTCACCCTCACCCCCACCCTCGCCGGCGCCACCCGGCGCAGCTGTGCTGACGCGGCCCCGCGTGTGGGCCACGCTGCCCGGCAGTCGTGCTGAACGTCACGCGGAAGAACGGGGAGTGGCGCTTCTACGAGTTTTTGCACCTCCGCCCGGAGGATGTGGACAAGGCGAAGGACATCGTGGCGGACATGCGCAAGTGCGCCCCGCTCCCTCCCCCCCGGGGACCCGGGATGCAGCAGTGCAGCAGTGTGTGTTGGGGGGGCACCATCGGGTGGGATCTCCGACCAGCTCACCGTGCCCCCCCCCCTGGCTCCCACGCGTCATGCGCAGGGTGATCCGCTCGCACCCCTCGGTCATCCAGAAGCTGCACCGCCGCGCCTTCCTGGACAGCATGACCAAGGAGGAGACGGGCATCTACCTCAGCTTCTACGTGGCCGCCACCAACCGCGACGCCTTCATGGTATGCCGAGGCTACCACGCCCCCAACTAGGGCCCCACTGGAGTAGATCCCCGCCAATAGGGATGTTACGGCGATGTTCGATGTGTTCACGCGGGGCTACACGCAGTCTGAGGGCACAGCCAACCCCCCCCCCCCCCCCCCCCACCACCACAACCCCCCTCCCCCCCCTCTCCCCCTTTCCTTCGGACCAATGCCAACACCCTCAAACATCCAAGCGGCGTGTAGCGGTGTACGGACCAATGTGTTTTGGGGCTGCGTAGTGTCCGTGGAATATACGGGAAACACGCACCGTGTAGTTTTCCTGCTGGTTGCCGGCACCGTGGTTACATGCGAGCGACGACAATGCGATGTGAACTCGCGCTCGGATGTTACAACAAGTGCGCCTCATACGCTGGCAACCGCAGCACGTGTACTGGTAGCCGCAGGGTTCGGCACCTGTGCCCCCACCTCGCGCGGGGCTCATCAAGCATGGTATGTGGGTGCTTTCCAAATAGTTTTTCGTAGTATATCTGTAGTATATCTAGTTAACCTCCCCCCCCCCCCCCCCCCCGGCTACCCCCCTCCGCTGCTGCGTGCTCTGTTGCTCTCACGTGATGATGGAGCCTCGTTCCCCCCATGACTGTCTGAATGCTCCATGTGCGCATATCTATCTATGGAGGCTGCCCCCCCCCCCCCCCCCCCCCCCCTCTCCTCTACGTCTGCACAGTGAAGCACTGCCATTTTATAACGATATGAATATTCCAATGAATGATCTCTGGGCAGTCCATGTCGACAGCCTGGCGATTCGTTGTGGGAGACCGTCTTGAGAATGGCGGTGCAGCCCGGGCCGCGTTTCGTCCAGGCCTCGCCCACCCGCTGGGCTCACCTGCTCCGCGCCGCTGCCCGCAGGCCATCCGCCAGGACATCTTCCTCACCTTCCTCGCCATCATCAAGCAGCGCGGCGCCATGCTGGCGCGCAAGAGCATGCGGGTGCGCCTGTGCGCCCGCGGCGGGCACGCGCCGCTGCCTGCGTGTCCTTTGCCGGCCCCGACATGGCCCTGACGCCGCCGTGTGGGCCGCCGCTGCTGCGGGGCGCAGATCTACCAGGAGGGGCCGCTGGAGGGGCCGCGCCGGGAGTACGAGCAGCCCGGCATGGCGAGTAACAACATCGTGCCGCGGCAGCAGGACCCCGCGGCGCCCCGGGAAGCGACCAAGCAGAGCCGGCAGAGCCTGGTGACCCCCCCCTTCCCCTACCTCCCGAGGGGGCAATTCCTGCAGCGGGGCGGGGGACCTTACATAGAGCTACAGGTGGCTTGAAGGCATCACCGCCTCCCAATGGTGCAAGCAGCCACGCCCTCCTTGAGGGCGAGTCGGGGGTACAGGTTTGCTGATAGCCATGGAAGCAGCCGTACACCTTGCCACAAACTTCTACACTTTGCCACAAACTTCTGACGGGAATTGGCCGTGTGTCTCGTCGCGCCCTACCTAGGGCTGTTATTAGGGTTATAAACCCTATCCAATCAGCTGCCCTATCTGTGGTCGCCTTCAGGGTATTAAACCCTAAATACAACCCTAAATCACCAGGGCGGTCTTTGGGCTGTCTCGGTGGCCGTGCGCCCGCGGATATTTGCAGACGCTACGGCACAGCACTCTGGAAGACCCTCCAATAATCGCGGTATGATGATTTCCGCGAATTCGATAAACCGATGGTACCGTACTAGACTTCACACAATTTCAGGGATATCACGGTAAGCGGCAAGCCAGTTACTCGGTAAGGATACGCGGCAAGCCAGTTGCTCGCACCGCTACGACCTGGGCTGTATAATAGCGGAGTGCACGTCGTCCAGGCGCGGCGCCGGACTTGGTTTTATACTGAAAGCAGCTGCGCCTCCGGCATACTCGCACACCCGTTTGTGGGTCTCGAGCTCTCTACAAGATGGCATATTTCTTCATTCAGGGATCGGCTATATGGCCGTGCGAGCCGCGCTAGGGTAGAGGTGGCGCTCCCGTGGTGGCAACCCGCGCTTTGAGGGATGGTGAAGCTGCGGGCGCGCAGTGTGGGGGCGATTACACAGGATGAGCGTGCCATTATCGCCGTATATATATGTATGGACGTATATGTGTATGTATTTGTTCAGCGTATCATATCTTATTGGTAGGGGTATCACTGCACGGTACAAATGTCGGTATGCGTTGCCTTGTTCTCATGATGATCGACTGTCTAACATTCCGTGGATCCAGTCGCAGCTCTGAGAAGCCTACCGGGGAAATGAACGGCTCGCCCCCCCCCAAGGCACGGAGCCGTGGCTGTTGGCGCTGACGCTATAAACCCTAAACCGCCGCCCGGCTGGCTGGCTGGCAGGAGTACTACGGGCCTGTGGACCGGCCGGGGGCGTACCGCACAGAGGGGCCGCGCGAGGCGGCGCCCCCGCGGCCGCGCGAGCAGCCCATCTCGGGCCCGGAGCTAGCGGAGAGCATCATCTACGGCGCCGTCGTGGTGGGCGGCGCGGGCGACACGGGGGAGAGCGGCGACGTGGACATGATCGTGGGGGAGTGGACGGACCAGGGCTCGTGGGCGGACGACTACCGCACCTGACCCCCGGAACCCCCGCAGCACGTACACAGTACATACGAACACACGAGAAAGGAACAGAAATAACCGGATTCCAACGCGCGGGATTCATATAAACTCAAAATATTTGAATATCGAAATTTGTTACAGCTTATTCACGGGCTTTTCCGCAGACTACCTGTCTCGCGGCCCGACTCCGCGAACCCGCATAGGGTCGGCCAGGCCCCGTTGCACGTTGTCCTCTTACGGCCAAGTGAAAATGGGTACATCTACACGCCGGGGTCTCGCATCCCGTGTTGCAACATGCGTCTACGGGGCGGGCCTTCTGTGCCATCCATGCCTCCCGGGACTTGCCCTTGGCCCGGTAGGCCCCCCTCCCCACGCCCGACTCTGCTGCTCTCTTCGCCGCTCAAACCGAGTTGCTCTGAGGGCCTACTTTGCCATCCAGAGACCTGCCCATGGTGACACGCGGTTCCATGTCGCGCCGCGAATGCAGAGAGCCGCATCATCCCTCCCCGCAGCCTTCGCCAAGCGCCGGCGCACAAATTGCACACGGAACGGTGCCTTGCCGCCTCGGCAGCGACATCGACACGCGGGCCACCGACCAACGACCACGGCACCGAGGTGACAGAGCTGCCTCGAGCGGAGGGGTGCAAACGGACGCCGTTTCCGCGCGACATCTCATGAAAGGAAAAAACGTCCTGTCAAGTTGGCATCGGCAAAGTAGCAACCTCTGCTTTTGTCCCACTAAGCTCATCCACTCGGCCCTCATAGGGCTGCACGCTACGCGCCTGTGGACCACATGCGGGCTCGTGCAGCAGGGCCGGGAACACGGTTGGCCTGGTTCGCCCGGGAACAAAGCTGTTAGACATTTCAAAATTGAAGCCCATCCGTGCTAACCGGCACAACGGTCTGAGCATAGAGCGTATACTATGTATGGGACACTTGCTGCGGAATCTACCCCCTTCGTTCCCTCCGCACCCCTGTATACAGATAGCCAGGGTTGAGGCTGCTTGGCAAAAGGACTGGCAATGTCCCCCCCCCCCCCCCCCCCCCGCGCCCCCTTGCGCGCGCCATTAGATCCGCAGCGCACCCACAGTAACGCAACTCAATACGGCACGCCAACCGCCGATTTAAATTGTGTGCCATTGAGCTGAGTCCTTGCCGTCACCGCGCGAGGGGCGTTGTGGTTGAGCCGAGGGTCGTCGTTCAGCCAGCACACGGGATCCAAATCTGTGGTGGGTTGTCAACCGATGTCTTCTGGGCCGCGCTCGTATCGGTCGGCGCATGAAAGGGGAGTGCCGCCAGGTTGGGACTTATCGGGCAGCCTGCCCCTTTGCTCTCCGCTCACCATTTGTACGTGCCGGCGCGCGACCGGCGGCATCCAACCCCCCCCTGTTCCTTGGAGTCCGGGGCACCAGGATAGCTTGATGCCTATCGGTACAGCCCTTCGAGCCGCTAAGCTTCAGCAAGGGGGGTTTGATGCCCACCTCACCGAGCATAACGGACCCCAAAAACCAACCGCATTAACCGGGGCTAGCTTGGGGCACGGTGTTGGCGGAGGGAAGAGGGCGGGGGGCATCCAACGGCTGCGCATGACGCGAGGGTTGTGCCGTCCGGCCCAGCTTGGTTGCCACGTGGAGGAATGCGGCCATCACATGTCGAAAGGAAAAACAGATATGAATGTTCACCCCCATGCCCCCCCGCCCTGGGGGGGTCAGAAAATGCTGCGGTAGGTCATGTGATGTAGGAAGCAATGTACCAAGCAACGGAGAAGGAGGAGCAAGGCTTCGAGCCCGCGGGGCCCGGCATGGTGCCCGTGTCGCCCTCGTCAACCCAGGCCCGCGCTCTCAACACTTCGCGTGCGTGCATGGCTCGCTCCCTCCGCCGCGGGGTGCACACCTCTCCTTCCCGGTTCGCCGCTTTGGCTGGGCGGCGCTTCGCCTGTGACTTAGCACTTTGTTGGCCGGCAAGCGATGCGAGCGCGGTGTCCAGGCGCTGTTGCGCCTCTTGCTTCGCCTTGGCCGGCGGGCAGCCGTTGCCTCCCGCTTGCCAAGGGCAGCGGCTGATGCCTTTTGACGCCACTGCTCCATTCCGTGGGCGCGCTGCACTCGCCATGCCACCGGCAACGCCCTCGTCTCCGCCAGGCATGCGGCGCCTCTGCTCGGGAGGCGGCAGTCCGGGGTCTGGGAGGCTCAGCTGAATGGCGCGGGCTCCTTCTCCACCCTGCAGTCGCCCAAACTGCGCAGTCGCATCGGCCGCACTGTCCACTGGCTGAGACTGGCCGCACGCCCCAGCGCCGCGGGGGGAGCGGCGCCGCAGGGCTACGTGGGAGTCTGACCGGTGCTAGCCTTTCGCGGTGGCCGCCGCGGCGTACCTGTGAATGGGGTTAAACACCAGGAGCGGTAGCTAGTAAGGGGCGCGGCCCGCCCGGTGGAGAGGGGGGGGTTCATGTCGGGTCTGGTGCGGCGTTGGCGTGGGCGCTGGCGCACCGTAGAGCATGTCGCAGACCCGTGTGATTGGGATGTCCACCAGCGGCGGGATGGAGGGCTCGCACCCGCACATGTCGCTCTCGAGGCCGAGCTCGGAGGCCCACTTGGAGTGGGAGTCTGCCACAGCAGGGGGAGCTTCTCAGATAGGGAGGTGAGGGCTGGAAGCAAACCGCCGGGTGCAGGAGGGGGGGGGGGGGAGGGGGCTCCACAGAGCGAAGCCGCCGGATGCTGCTCACCGTGCAGCGTCCTGAGTGATGTCACTGGCGCCACAGTCATCATGCAGATGCTGCGGAGGTCGCCGCAGGCGGCATCATGCGAACTCAGGCCCCACTGCAGACATGCGCAGCTGTGACTACGCATCTGCAGGCGGGATTGGGAGAGGTGTGACTTGACGGCGAGGGTGGATGTTGTCGCAGCGCGGCCCAGCACCTTTCGTACGCCCAAAAGACGAAGATCGCAGCTGCTCCGAGCCACGTCATCAGCCCCAGCGCCCAGTATCTGCGACGCACATCCGAGAGGATTGGGGGTTGGATACAGTCAATCGATAAGCGGAGTGTGCAACCACTCGACGATTCGGTCGTCGGTGTATGGCATCACGAACGCGCTGCGTGGGTTGAAAGCTGCCATGCGCTACTTGCGCTCTACTCACTTGCTGGGTACATAGGTCAAGCCCGCCGCTTGGAGCCAGTCGTCCGGAGTGTAGGCCCACAATAGGAATGCAACTGTTGGGGGAATGGGGGGGGGGGGGGGGGGGGGGGCGGGGGCGGAGGGGGTTGTCAGCACAGGGCGGGGGCCGGCGACACCCCCCCCCCCCCACCCGCCGACGCAGCAGCTCAGTCCTGCTTGTCTGTGCTTCAGGTGGCGGAGAGAGCAGCGCACCGTACAGCATGCCAGTGGTCACCCACCCCACGAAGCCGTACCACTCCGTGGAGGTGGCCCCCTGCAGCATGCCGGGCGCCATATCCCGCCGCCTTGTTGCACCGGGCCTACGATCAGCGTGACGCGGCGCTGTCGGGAGGTGCACACGGCGGGGCAGGCGGGCCGCCAGGAGGGGGGGGGGTGCAGAGGTAAGTACTGGTAGGTCACTCGAACCACGCGAGGCGGAAGCGTTTTCCCCGTGCACGAATATGCATTGGTTTATATTGCCAAGGGGGTGCAAGCCAGGGGCGAGGGCGCCCCCAAAAAAATGAGCAGTCATCCGCGCCACGTACTGGTACTGTACCAGTACTCGTTGCTGGTGTGAATTACAAAAAGGACAGTTCCCCAGAATTAGAAAATCAACACAGCAAGCCGCCCAAAAGCGGCCTGCATCCCGCATAAGGCGGGATGGATGAGTGATGCGCGCACGGTTCAGAGTCCGGGCCACGCGAGCACGTGTGTGTGTGGGTGATCCTCGGACGTGCTGTGCAGTTTCAGCAACGGGATGGCAGACGAATCTGCGCCGTCTGATGAGGCAGCGAGCGCGCTCTCGAGCGGCCACCAAGCTCAGGACCCCGAGGAAATCTCTTGCGAGCAAGGCCTCCTGGTGAGCCCGGGTGATGCACCGAGTGCCCCGCGATGAGAGGGCACCAGTACTCGTACTTGCACGTGGATCCCCGTGATGCTCGCGCAGTTCGCGATAAAAAATACTATAGGCGTCAAAAGTAGTGAACGCGTTTTGACAGCTCAACTTCAAATCGGTGCCCCACGGGGTACCGGGCACATAAATAAAACAGCGAGCCGTTCGGTACAGGGTAGAGTATATAGAACAAAACAAATCAGAGTTTTGATACAGTTGAGAATGTTCTTAATATGGCCAATATGGCCAATTCTCCTAATCTCCTTATGTCCACCATAAGCCATCGCATTATTCATCATGCGACGACTAAGGCCGGCTAACTCGAGGAGGAAGATTCGGATGCCCATATGCCCACAAAGCAGCAGTCGGTTTGGCGACATGTGGCGTGCAGCCTGCGTACGGATTAAGATCTATCCGTTCATTTATTACTTTTGACGCCTGTAACATGCAGCGAAGGATGTCACTAAGGAAAGGATTACCTCGTACGTGTTGTATTAATATGTATATCCCCTTGGATTCAGTGCTTCCCTTTTGACCCTTTGGTTCCCTGGCAGCTTTGGGACTTCGTGGTTCCCTTGGCTCTTCCTTGGTTCTTGGCTCCCTGGCCTCCTGCTTGACCTTGGTTTCATGCCTATGTCTCTCTTTTGATGGCAGCCTTTCATTGTTGCTTGTTTAATTGTTCTGTTTGCATCGCACATATGTTAAAGCACTGATGTAAACGAGAAAACACGACCTATCCCCTCGATCTTGGCTTCTAGCGTACGGGTGCCGCGGCCTCCCGACTTGATACCCTGCGCCTATACAGCGCGTGCGGGCCGGGCTCCCTATCGCTTTTCCAGTAGTCGGATCACGAGTCAAGCCGCAACCTTCCCCATGTTGCTTATTCGGCCGCCGTTGCGCGGGTGCCAAGCCTTCGCCCGCGCGGGGGTTCCGCGCTTGTCACATGCCATGGCCCCACGTATGATATTGATCCCTTGCTTGTGGCTTCCTTCTAAGGATGGCTCGAGCCGGAACGCTACGGATTTCGACGACGTGGATCATCTGCCCATCTTCCCCGTCGCGAACTACAAGCACTGCATGCATACCGCCTTGAAAAATCCGTGCGTGGGCTTCGGGGCTTCGGCTTCCGTGGCGCGATTGAAGCGGGGGTGATGATTGACCGGGACCACTTGGGAGTCGGCGAATTGACCCTTGAGACGAATGAGCTTCGGCCAACGGCCCGCTCGCTCCCGTCAGATTTGACGTCGGCGGGCGGGGTGGGGGGCATGGCGTGCGATTACATGATCGACGTCGCGTGCGTGTCCTCCACGACCCCCACTTGGGGCAACGACCCCCGCTGGTGCACCCCGGGGATCGCGGCGACCGAGGCGGATGAGCATGGTAAGTTTGCAGCGGGCCGGGCGTCTTCCGATCCGGTGCATGCTGGTGTTCACCGGTATGGCCCTTTTGTGGTTGAGTTCCGCGGCCGCCTCGGAAAATCCGCTTTGACGGTGGTCAACATCTTCGCGGTTTTGCTTGTTGTGGGCAAATTCCGTGGTGGTCCTTCCGCTCCGACTTCATGCTTCCTTCGTGGTCAATCCGTATATTAAGCTCTTCGGATCTTTGTCGCCAGCCAGCCTGCCGAGTTCCGCCATCACCTGTAGAGCACACGGCGGGGGTTGTTGCAGCGGGTCTCTGCTTGCGTGCATGGAACCTTGGGCGGCGTTTTCTCTGCCGGAGTGCATATGGCTAGGTCTAATGCGTGTGCTCGTGCTCATTCCGCACCCTCTTTTGTTGTTGCTTCCACCTCGCAGTTGCTGTAGTGGACGTTTCCTATTGCGTTTTCGGGTGATTTCTTTATAGCCTTTTGTAGCTAGCTCATGTAATTATAATACCTCGTACGTACCGTTAGGCCAATCCATGACAAGTTGATTTATGATTTCAGACTTCAAGTGCCCCAACCTATTCCAATTTTTTGATCGCCCCGCCGCCCCTTCTTTTCTCTCCTGCTCATGCATCCATCACATGCGGTACAACAAAGTACTGCTCTCAAATAAAGCATTGCAAAAGAAGCAATCGGGCTGTTATATTATTGCTGGTGACGCCCGGCAAGTAGGCATTGGTCAGCAAGCTATTGCATTGCCACCAAACAAACTGGTTGGTAAGGGAGTAGTACTACATGCACAAAAGAGAACAATTAATATGAAGAAATCCCACATTATTACATTGTGAAAGTGTCATTGACCTCTTCTGGCCGAAGCCTACCATGCTATAAACATTATCATAGTATGATAGTCTTCGGGTATTCTGATGGATTAATGTTACGATGTCACTCCCGTCAATCGCGGAATCTCTCGGACACTACGATTGGTTGTGTTGCGCATGACGGTTGTGTGACGCATGATGATGAGTTGTTGCGTTCTCCGGGTCTCCGCCCGCACGGCTCCGTGAGTCCTGGTTTGTTGCGGCTTCCGTTCTGCTCCGATATTACTTGTTGCGCACCCGTACGTACGATCAATTTCGCTCCCAGGCATTTGCATATTGATGCTCAGATAGGCAAGCCAATTCTCCAATGCATGGTCAATCCGTCTCACAGGCGGCATTGTGGGGGTGGCTGTTGTGAGGGTGGGTGATGTGATGCTCAATCGCGGCCCGCGGCCATGGTTTTGCGGCGCGGGTGTCGAATGGATCATATAAACCGACGTGACGCCGCCAAGGATAGCGCGCAGGCATGCATCAGGCACGACGCCGCGGCCGTACGCGTCGCTACGGCTTCTCCATGACAGTAATACTGTAAGTATTGTTTAGGATTCTGTCAGGATCTTGCTTGTGTTGCGAACATCGGGATATCCGGTAAAACCCCGAACCCCTTTTTCTCAGGGAGGACTAGGAGACAGCAAAAATGACAAAATAACTTGCGGGGCTGGCCTTAGATATAAATCGCTTCAACTGGTATCCCATATAATTGGGTGATTTTCAAAATTTGAAGACTCTCGCGATCATCGCAGCTCTACCTGTAGCAGTGCCTCGATGTTTTTGGTGGTACGTACCTTCCCGGCGGTACTCGTACTGGTACCATAGAAATCTGAAGGGCCAGTTCGGGCACCCTGCGGCCGACTGACCCCGTTCTGATCGGCCGGCAACACAACTGAACTGCCCAAAAGCATATTTCTCCGGTCCAATTTCGCGCTCCACATTTGATGGCGTCCTATGCGCCTGCCAACCATTCAAATAAGCTGCCCCATCCACCCGGTGGACGTTCCTCGGACCGCTACGCCCCAGGGTTGGCTCTTACGACCTGCCACCGGCACATGCACAAGCTTGAGACTTGACAGCGCACTCGCTGCGCGAGTTCTAGGGGCGATCACAGGGGCACGGCGCATGCGGCTCCGGGCGGAACGAACGTGTTCGCCACCGACTGGCCGGTCCGACCGACGTAAGCCTCCGAACCGCGCTTTGCAAGCTTCCCCAGGGGAAAACGTTTTTGCTGTCAGGCGTGGCGAGCCTTTGGGCTGTGAACGACAGCTGCTCGGCCGCCTCACAGTGCCATCGGGGGCGCATGTCGGCGCAGTATCTCAAATTTAAATAACGAATATTTATTACAGAGCCCGAGAATAGCCGCATCTGCACGTGCCGCTGCACCCCCATTTGCCGGTCCTCTCTGCATGGGCCGCAGAGCGTTGCCGAAGAGGCGCCAACCCACCGCGCCCTCATAGGGTAGTTAATCAAGTCGCTGGAATACCCGTCGCGGCCGGTAGCCCGAAATGGCCGGAGCGGTGTTTACCATGTGTTTGGCGCCAGCGAAGCCAGGATGCTGGGGTGGCGGGCGAGTGGTAGGCCTTGGTGTTCCACGCCATCTACCTACAGGTAGGCGGGGACACCGAGTACCCGCGAGTGAGGATGAGGTCGCTCCGACTGACTAACGGCCTCTGAGTCAGTACGAGTACGAATACAGGTACCACCCAATCCTTTTCATAATGTGGCACGAACGACTACCCCGTGGGCGGTACCGGTGTGAATTACAAAAAGGGCAGTTCCCGTAAAGGGCGGTACTGGTACCACAAAAATAACCTCATCATCTAGCCACTATGTGGGTTGTACCCGAACGGTGGTGCTATGCGGATAGTAGTATGCTGCGTATGAATAATGGATTAGTATCTAAACAGTAATGTAGTAAAAAAATATATCACATGACCCGTCGTACGGGTTAGCGTTGTTCAGCCATCATGTGGAGTGACGGTATGTTTCCCAACTCTATTGCGTAATCTGATCTAAACTAGTTTATGGGGTTTCCATCCTTGACCTAACCGCTTTGTAGCTACAAGTGCTGCGCAATGGTACGGGAACTAGTAACTGTTGTTGCGCCCTTGTTGGGTGCAGCACGAGTAGACATAAAAGCAGCCAGAACAGCTGAGCATGCCATCTTCCAGTTTTCGCTGCGTTCCACGCAGCGATGTAAAAACTGTCTCGTAACCCGTTGCGAGCAAGGTCACCCCATGTTGTTCAAGACCGCACCCGGCTCGCCACCCGAGTGTGATATTCTCGTCCGTACGTCCGTGCGTTACCATGCCAGATGGAGAAGAACCCGTCGTTGAGCCGACGTTGGAGTCGCTGAACGCAGATATGAGGGCCCAGTCTTCATTACTGCGCGAGCTGGCTACGGCTGTGGCAAAATTGACGGCTCGTGATCGCGTTGTTGATGGAGAAGGGGCACATGGCTCCGGCTCAAGGCAGCGCTTCGCGGGACAGCCGACAGGCAGCGGGGGAGCCGCAGAGCGCCCCGACTTGCTAGAGCTAGCCCAGAGCGGCCGTGTCGGAGCAAAATCCGTGAGTGTCGAGGATGATTACCTCGCGGTGCCAGAGCTACTGCAGAGAGCAGAGTCTGGTTACGAGGCCGTTCGACCGGTCAGCCGAGTGCCTGGACTTTTCCCTTTGAGCACCGACCTAACGAACGCGTACCTCAAGCAGGATGACCGGCGTCTGCCGGCCCAGGAGGAGTACTTGTGGATGTCGTGTTTCGGGGCCCACATGGCCGCCCTTTTCGTGGCGCTCGACGAGCTGCTACCTTACGTCCCCGCCACTAACCGGGACTTCACCCCCTACCTCGCGAGAGCTCGGAATCACGCCGAGGCCATCGACAAGGCGTTTCGCTTTCGTCTAGCCTTCCTGCGGAGGCTGAATGAGATCAAGCGTGTGCACGGTGACCAAGGTGTTCTGGACGTGCTGCGAGCTCAGCATTTTCAGCCTGCTTCGGAACATCTGGGCTCTGCGATTTTTGGGGACCTCATGAGGGACTATGAGCGTCGTGTCTTCGAGGCGACCGTTGCCAGCAGCGCCAAGGCGACCGCTACCTCTCGAGTAGCGGCTGCAGCTGCAGGTCGCGGGCGTGGGCGAGGACGTGGCGGCGGACGTGGACGTGGCCGCGAAGGTGAGCACGAGTGACGGCGTGGGGCGCCGCTCGTCGGAGCTGCAGGAGCCTTGCGAGGCCACCTTTCGGTGACCGCCGCAAGACGCACCCTTGCAGCTCAACGGCGGGATGAGCGCCCTGTGTCAGGACCTGACCCCCCCACCTTACAGACTTCATTTAGACCTTCCTCGGTGCGGCGCTTCTTACAGCTACAGCCGAGTGCGGCTCAACCATCCGCACGCCTGCACATGGCGGCTCAACCATCCGCCTTTCTTACAACCCCATCTATGCGTTCGTCGGTTGTTACACTACGTGTTACAACCGGTTCGCAACGACCAAGTTTCGCGCGTGTACGTTACGCACGTGACAGGCGCTACGAGCGCGAAGGGCGCGCGGGGCGGCCCTCTTACCTGAACCTAGCCCCGCAATCCCGTACTGGAGCTACTGCAAGCCCGTCCAGCAACTACCGGCCAACCGCCGGGAACCTAACCGTTGCTGCCGAGTACTTTGCGAACAGTAGCCGCGCCGGTGGAACTCTGTCAGTAAAACGACGCACTTACGTAATTGACGAGCCCGCAGCTATCGCTCCGTGGGCTGCGTCACTGCGATCTCGACTGCAGGACGCCTTCCGAATCGGCTCAGACGAGCTAGGCCAGCGGACGCTCGACCTGCTCTCCAGCTCCCTCAGCGCTCAGACCCTCAAGAGCTACGCCGGCAGGTTGTCTCAGTTCGCTGAGTTCTGCCACGACTCCGAGAACATCAGCCCGGTGGAAGCGACTACTGCTACTGTTGTTCGGTACGTTGCCTGGATCGGGGAGCGAGGGCACATCGCAGCTAAGTCGCTGCAGCCCTACCTGCCTGCCATCAACACCTTCTTCGAGCTGCACAACCTCGTCCCGATCGCCAAGGACAGCCTACACCTCACTTCAGCAAGGCGTGGGTTAATGTTGCGTCAGCGCCGGCTGGACGCTGCCCCTTTGCGTGTCCCTCTGCCTGCGGATGTAGCTTACCGCTTCGTCTCAAAGGCCGAGCTAATTGTGTCTGCTCCTTACCCAGAGTCCCACCTCGACTACCGAGCCCTCTTGGCCTCGGTTGTCAACTTCCTGTTCTTTGCCAGGGGCCTTACTGGCGTCTCCTGTCGAGTGCAAGATGTGCATGTCGACACCTACAACATCACCTTGCAGATCTACCGCGAGAAGGGTCGCGCTGGCCGGCGGGGACCCGACGACCTACGCGTACTTCTCCTTCCGGTGTCTGAGCACACTCGAGTGGCACGTCTCTTGCACCACTTCATCGACAACGTCCAGTCTGTCCCCCTGGTTACTGTTGGCTTGGCTGCCTCCAACTTCTGGGCTGTCAATGTGGCTGAGCAGTCAAAACCTTGGACTGCGGCTACGATGTCAGACTGGTTGTCTACATCAGTCAACCTAGTCATCGCTGCCCCTCCTGCTGGCACTTCCTGGACTTCACACAGTCTACGCAAAGGCGCAGCCTCTGCAGCAAACGCCATCGGAGCGCCAGTGTCCCACATCCGCTACCAAGGCGGTTGGGCCACTAACTCTGATGTCGTTCTGGACTACATCGACCCCAACGTTCTTCCTTCTCCTGGCGCGTGGTTCTTCTTTGGACACATCGCCCCCCTCCGCCACTTCCAAGTCCAACAGGACTCCGCAGCGGTGGCCTTCCCAGTGCCTCCTTCATGACTTGGCGCTACCCGTTCTCCGTCAATCCACCGCTCTCTACGTTCGCTCAAGACTGGCAAAACCAGACTCAACTTTGAAATGATCTAAACTAGTTTATGGGGTTTCCATCCTTGACCTAACCGCTTTGTAGCTACAAGTGCTGCGCAATGGTACGGGAACTAGTAACTGTTGTTGCGCCCTTGTTGGGTGCAGCACGAGTAGACATAAAAGCAGCCAGAACAGCTGAGCCTGCCATCTTCCAGTTTTCGCTGCGTTCCACGCAGCGCCCCCCCTGACTCCGTTTTCCCTCCACGCTTTCGCTAAACCATCCTGCCAATTTCGGCTCTTGACCGTGTAAAACAGCCTGCGCGACCTTTTTGGCAAAACCAGACTCAACTTTGAAACATCTGAATCACTATCGTCTATAAATTGGCATAAGTAAGGTAAACCTGCCATTCTAAATTTCTGCCATTTCGGTGCAACGGGTACCCAGGTACTCGTTGTACCGGAACAGTTGTCGCTGCTGCGAGGGAGGGCAGGGTACCACGGGTACTTCGGCCGCTTTTATAGGCGGCGATAGGGCGATTTGCTGTGTTGATAGGGTATTTCTATCTTTTAGCACTGTACTGCTTCATTTAGCGGTGGATTTGTTACTAACATTTTTGTAATTCACACCAGTCGCTACGGGTACTTGATCACGATTCACTTCATGAGCTTATTATCCAGTCGCTCTAGGTACGAGTACAGGGTACCTGTACTGTCGAGATACTTATTAAAATAGGTGTCGTCGAGCGCCGCGGCGGCGCGGCGGCGGGGTGCCTGCTGCTGACGACGCTGATGCTGAAAGCGTGGCTGGCGCGAAGCGGTGCGGCATGCTGCTGCTGGCGCATCCACACCACGTGGCCGCGACCCGCTCAGAACTCTATTGCGCCTCCGCGAGGACTGAAGGCGCAACCAGCCCTCTTGCTTCGGCCGTTCCGCTTTTCTGACAACACCTGCTGGAGGCTTAGCGGCGTTGCGACGGTGCGCGCCCCCGTAGCACCAGGCTAGGCTTACGCTCCGCGCCGCGCACCGTTATGCGCCGATGCCCCGGATACTCCCGTAATAACGGTGTGAACGGACCGCAAAAAATCGCAACCGCTGGTGTACGCGTACGCTTGATCATACGCGCTGTGTTCGCGGGGTCCCCCCCTTTCCCTCCCCCGGGCCCCTCGCCGGCTTGATGCTTCTCCGCCCTTCTGCTGGTCGGCAGATGGCGGAGGAACAGGGGCCGCTGCAGCTGGTGCTGCGAGAGCTGCAGGAGCTGAAGGAGGAGAACGCCCACCTGCGGCGCGACATGGGGTTCGGCATCAGACGGTGCGCGCACCCACGTGCTCCGAAGAAACCCCCCCCCCCCCCCCCCCCCCCCCCCCCCCAACCCCCCCCCCGCCGCCCCCCCGCGAGAACACCTCCGGGCGTGTGTTAGGAAACATCAGTCGGCTGGACTGCTAGTATCGGCAAGTAGATGTGTCTTATCGTCGCTTTTTGCGAAACATAACGAGTATTTTAGGTCTCCGCCGCGGGCGTGCCGCTCGTCCCCGCCACCGCCAGTACAACTGTTCGTCGTCTCGCTAACATGCAGAGGGGTGCGGGTGACCCGCTACTATGTGTACGCTTGATCACGTTGGTTGTTCGCGTTGGGGATCTTTTGCTGCAGCGTGGCTGCTGGTGAATGGAGACGCGCGGCTCCGGAAACATGCTCGGCCGGCAGACGCCGACAAGAGAGAGAAGGACGCGCCGACGCGGTGGCGATTTTGTTGAAAAAATATTTGATTGTCGCGGCGGCTGGCGGTCCACTTAGTCAGGTGGGCCTACTTCGCCCGATGTGCGGCGGCTGATCAGCGGGGTGTGGGGCTGCCCCTCTGCAGCCTGGAGCAACAGGTGTCCGGCGTCGAGCGCGAGGTGCAGCGCAGCAAGCCGAGCCTCGCCTCTGCCACCAACCAGCGGCTGGACGCCATGCTGCACGGGGCGAGCGGCCACCGCCAAGCCCAGGCCTGGGGGGCGGAGACGGTGTCGGACACGCACCGCAGCTCCTCGCGCGAGTCGGAGCTGGCAGTTATCCTGCGGCAGCTGAGTACCTCGTGCGGCAGGCCAGGTGAGCAGGTCGAGCGCGATCTGCGTGCCTGGGCGTGCGATCAGCTGGTCTCGAGTGCCATCTGTCGGCGCTGCTGTGCCCGCGAAACAGTTATCGAGTCAAACTAGTCCACTACTACTACTGGTACCAACTTGCGCCTAGCGCTAGCTAGGCAGGTAGCTAAGTCGTTGCTTTGGCGGCGGTGCTTCGTTAGGGCGTTATCATTTATTCAGCGTTTATCATTTATTCATCTTTTCGCTACTTTACAGCAGGTTAACTCTTGCGGCTTGCGCGGCTGTCGAGCAGGCGCGCGCGCCATCGCAGAGGCGGCGGAGTCTGAGGACGGCCCGCTACTCAAGAAAAGCATGTCCGCAGCCAGCGTGGAGCGCAAACACAGCGTGTCGAGCCATGCGATACCAGAATCGGGGCTGTCGCACACTGGCCGTCGAATGAGCACGGAGAAGGAAAGGCGGGGCACTAATACTTCGACGTTTTTCCGTGACAACTTCGGCGCCGCAGGTGCTGCCCCCTGTCCAGCGCCCTGCTGCTGTCGGCAGGTGTCCTGGCAACAACATTCACGGGCAGTTTCCACTAGTGAGAGTTCTCTTTGCCTGCCTGATCCCATGCAAAGCACATATCGAACTGTCGATCGTACAATCTTGTGCTGCATATATGTATATGTATATATATGCTCATAGATGATGTGTATGTACATGTAAGTACGGCATGTATCAACATATTTATATGCACTTCACTACGGTGCATTTTGTTTTTGCATGTGCATTTTTTGCTGAGGGACACGCGCCTCGTGCTTCCCCGCCCGCCTCAGAGAGGGACCCGGACAGGCTGTTGGACGGCGACGAGGACGGTGATGACGAGGGGCCAAAGGGCTGCTGGGAGGCGTCCAAGGCGATCGTGACGACGCCTATCCACCCGCTGTCGCCCTTCCGCACGCGCTGGGACCTCTTCGTGCTGCTGCTGCTGATGTACGTGTGCATCACGGCGCCCGTCATTGTGTGCTTCGACGTGGAGATCGTGGCCGGCGAGCACAACATCTGGTACTTTGAGCAGTTTGTCACCATCATGTTTGTCATCGACATCATCTTCAACCTCAACACATCCTACATACGTAACCCCCCCTCGCCTCTCTCCGCCCTCCTTTCTATGCCCGCATTGACTTCCACCTAGTGGCTCACCTCACCTGCATGCAGCAGGCCCTACCTCCGCACCAGGGCTGCGCTGAAGCTGCGCCGTTGCCTTCATGGCCTGCGTTGTGCAGGGGCGGACGACGAGCTGGTGACCAATCGCGGCCAGATCGCGTGGAACTACGCCAAAACGTGGCTGATCATCGACGCCGTGGCCGTCATCCCCTACGAGCTCCTCACCCCCAACCAGGAGGTGGAGGCCGCCCAGCTGGCCAAGGTGAAAACACGCGCCTCCCGCACGGCAATCCACCCCACAAGAGGGAGGAGGGGGCGGGCGGGCTGGTGGTTGGGTGCGGTGCGGGGTCGCTGCGTTGCCTAGCTGCGGGGCGAATGAGCGCCATGGGGTGAGGTGTGGTTCCCTTTCGCCACAGATGTGGTACCGCTGCGCTGCCGCCACGTGTCGTTGTCACGCCGCTACGGATGGTGTCAGTTGCTGAGCCATGCTGGGCAGCTGGCAGTTGACGGGCGCCTGCAGCCCTGTGACAGTGCGCCATCGGGGGAACGCACCAGCGCAGAGCGACCCGCCGTAGCGGTCAGCACCTGCTGATCACGACAACGCCCCCCCCCCCCCCCCCTTTCTGAATCGTCGCGCAGGGTCTCCGCCTGGCAAAGTTCACGCGCATCCTGCGCGTCCTGCGCGTCGTCAAGCTGCTGCGCATCCTGAAGGTGCCCGCACTCCTGCGCCGCATCGAGGGCGTCACCGGCCGCGGCGCGCTGCGCTCCGTCCTCGTCATGGGCGGCGCCATCCTCATCTGCCACCTGGCGGCCTGCGGCTTCTTCTACGCCGCGCTGATCAAAATGCAGGACAACCTGGACAAGCAGGTGATTTTCCGGGAGGCGAACAACCTGACACCCATTGACGAGCTGACGCGGGAGGAGCAGGACGAAATCGGGGCCTCCTTGTGGGAAGAGACGTGGGTGATGAGCTCTGGCTTAGCCGGTGCGGAGCACAGCACGTCCTCCCGCTACATCACCGCGCTGTACTGGTCCATGTCCACGCTGACCACGGTCGGTTACGGCGACGTCACCCCCGCCAACAACGCGGAGAAGCTCGTGTCGATGATTGCGATGGTGCTGGGCGTGACCATCTTTGCCTACTTCATGGGCAGCAGCGCCTCGATGATCGCCGCCATGAACTCGGGCGAGACCATGGTCACGCGCAAGCTCTCCCAGATGGACGAGTTCCTGCGGCAGAGGCGCGTGCCGCAGGAGCTGACGGAGAAGATCCGCAAGTTTTACAACCTCGCGGTGCAGCACCAGGTGGTGGAGGACGACCACATGGTGAACCAGCTGTCGCTGCCGCTCAAGACGGAGCTGCTGCTCTTCCTGTACCGCGGGACGCTGGAGCGGGTCCCCTTCTTCAAGGCGAGTTTGTCCCTTCCCCCCCCTCCCCCACCGCACCGCACCTCACCCCCCCCCTGCCCACCCTCTCCTCGCCCCCCTTGTCCCCCTCGTGTCGATGCCCCGCGCCTGACGTCCGCTTCGATGGCCGCCGGCGCCAATGACAGGGGCAGGACCCGCAGTTCATCACGTCGCTGGTGGCCAAGCTGCGCATGGAGTACTACGCGGAGGGCGACATTGTGGTGCAGGAGGGCGACCTCGGCAACATCATGTACTTTGTGGTGTCCGGCGTGCTGGAGGCGCGCCAGTACAACTTTGACGTGAGGCCGGCTGTGCCTGACCAACTGCGGCCGCTGCTCCCACCCGACACGGTGCTACTTCCGTAGGCTCCTCGGGAAGACCCGAATTCACCGTATATATCCGCGGAATATATTTTCGATACCCACCCAGGAATAGTGCGTGCCGCTGTACACGACAGCGTCTACATATGTGCCGCGCTGTGGTGTGGATTACAAAAAGGGCCGTGTGTATCGTGACTACCGGCAGCCAGTTTACGCGCGAGGAGAATCGACAGGGGATGCTGGTAGCCTGGGCTATGACCAGAGATTTGATCGCCGAGTATCCGGACGACGTTGATTGTTGCACGGGGTGCTACTGTGTCGTCGGGTCGTTGCAGCTGGAAACCCCGTCGACATCGTTCCCTGTAGAGTCACTATAAAATATCGACGGACGGCTCTCAAATCGATGGACGGCTCCGTGTAGGAGACGATTCGTGTCGTCTACAGCAAAGATTAGAGGGCAGCGCACTGGACTCGTGTATCGCGCCGACGACGAATGTGCGACGCTGCCCGGCGATTGGTCCCGCGATATCAATATCCGACTGATGGCTTGAAACTCTGCTGAGGTTACCCATGCCTTCTCTCCGCTCCTCCCATGTCGTGCACAGCGGGACTGCGTCCCCCCCATGAAAAGCAAGTTCACCGACTCCTCGGCCGCTACGCCCTCGTTCGTAAAGCGGCTGAAGGACGTGCAGAAGAGGTTCCGGAAGACCAAGGTGTCGCAGCAAGAGGAGGCGGAGCAAGAGTACAGCCAGATTCCGCAGCAGTGGAAGTTCTTCTCCAACGTGCGCGACCTCCGCCTGGAGTTCAGCAGCATCGGCCGCCTGCACATGGGCGAGCACTTTGGCGAGTACTCCTGCCTGCTCGGCCATCCTCGCACCTCCACCGTCGTCTCGTTGGACTTTTCCGAGCTGTACAGCCTGTCGCGCGACGACCTCATGGAAGTGTACAGGCAGTGGCCGGAGCTGCACAAAGAGTTCCTCGAGCTGGGTGCGCCCCCCCCCCGCCCCCCCCCCCCCCCCCCTCTTCCCCGGGCCACAGCCCGGTTGTTGAGCGCGGGAAGAATCCAAATCTCCGCCCTGTACTCTTGGACAGATTTCTTCGATTTAAATTCTTATTGAACCGAGTCGTCACTGATGCTGGTACCATTACGAGATATCTGTAATCCTTACAAGTGAGGAAGGGCAGGGGGCGGGGGTAAAATTTTGCGTACGAGGTACCAGTCGCCACAGGCGGTGGAGACGCTCTCGGCTCGTTGGCACGCGTAAAAGTACAAGTACTGGGCCGCCTTACTGCGACTCGTGGACGCCGTCGTTTGGCCCTCTGACTCGCTGCCGCGCGACCTGCCGCCCCCAGTCAAACAATTCCAGGAGATCACCGGCGTGGCACCGGACTCCCCATCTCGATCCAGCGAGGACGTCTCGGTGCCCGCGCCGGATGCCCAGCAGCGACGCAGCCTGCAGATGGAGCGCGAGCTCTTTGGCCCCGGCACGCGCCGAAACTCGACCACGCGAGAAATCAGCGCGGCGGTGGCCACCTACCACGAGTCGAGTGCCGATATTTCCCAGGACAATTTCAGGTGAGGCAATCTGGCCCTGCGTGGCGAGAGAAAGCACTGTCGAGCCCGCCTGCGAGCGTTTGTGTATTTTCGGCGCCGAGTAGTTCTACTCTCAACGACATTTTCTGAGCGTTTCGACGGGGCGACACTCACCACCCCGGCTTGTTGCGCGCCCACAGCGTGGATTCCTCGGAAGAGTCGCAGCGCACCAAGGGGCAGAGGGGCATGAAGAAGGCCGTCAAGCTGATGATGAACATGCAGCAGTTTGACAAGCTGTCCACCAACCCGGTGTTCAAGTTGCTCAACTCGGGGCACGACCTGAAGGGCATGGTGCGCCACTGCCCCCCCCCCCCCCCTGGCTTCCTTCCCCCCGACCCTCTTACCAACTCTCCCCCGGGTTGGCCCCCCTCCTCGCAAGGACGTACCCTTTATACTGTTACGTTTACAGTGCATCAGGCACAGCCAGCCCTGTCTCCCTACAATCTATGTATCGCCCCTGGCAACGCTGACTCGCCTCTCGCTTGAACATCTGCCGCCCGCAGCTCAAAAAGTCGGAATCCTCCGTCCACCGCGCGGATTCCTCGGTACACGCCCCAAGCGGCGACCTGCCGCCGCTCCAGGAAGAGTTGACGTCGTCTCGCCCGCGCGCCAAGAGCATGTTTGAGAACGAGCACTCGGAAGACGCGGCGATGAAGGGCAAGCCGTCACTCCACAAGTCCATCTCCACGGCCAACACGCAGCAGCACGAGTTTGACCCCGAGTCGCCGCCACTGCCGGCACGCTACCCAGAGGCACGGGATCCGCACGTTGTCCCTGGGGAGCCCTGAGGAAGGGCAACTAGGATGGGTTTTACAGGGCCGGACCACAGGTGAAAGTGATGAAGCACAGAAAGGTACCACCGGCATGCCACTGAACCTTTCAGAGCCGCCCAGGATCAGGGGCTAGGTGTCCCGCCTACATATTAATCATAGATCGCACGGCCTGCCTATTCTAAGCAGCAACGGTCGCAGCTTCATTCCTGTGCGTTGTCCATTCAGCGTCTCTGTCACTCGTGATGACGAGAAGGGCCAAGGGGCCGCTGCTGCCCCACACATGCACACACAGTGGACTGGCGCGTGCCGGAGTGGAGTGGAACCTTCCCGGCAGCAGGGTGACCGCGCTGCTGTGACCACAGTAATTGGGGATTGCCATATAAAAAGCTGCCATCAAAGTACCCTGGCGCTGACGACAAGATGTCTGCCCTACCCGCCCGGGAGTTGGCCAATTGGAGAAGTGCGATTTGGGATAAAAGCGTCGCAAGTCCCACCTCGCAAAGCAGAGAATCTTCGTGGACGTGCGTTACAATGTTACACGAAGAACAGAGGCGATATGAGGGACGCCCAGACGCAATATCTGGAATGATCTCCCATTCCCATTAAAAATCCAGGGTGCCGTGCAGGGAGGGGCCCAGAGGTGGGGGAGGGGGCTACCCCAAAATGATAGGAGCATCAGTTATTCATCACCAGGCATAATGCAACCTTGCTATTAGTTGACTAACTAGTCAGTATATACTCAGTCTCCGCTCTAGTACCAGCATGCACCGTTGGCATTCCTGAATTGATGACGTGCTGCAACATGCCTACCTGTCCCTATCCAGGTTCATCAAGACGCGGGCCGTGGATGGGATCGGCTACTCACCGGACACAACCCCATTGGACTGAGTACCAGGATATTGCAGCTCTGATATGCACTCTTTGCTGATCAGATATTTAGTGCTGCTGTGTACCTCGATAAAGTGTATGATATGTACACTACACTTGCTCATCATAAATAGCTTGATACTGCTGATGAGGACTACGATTAGCAGCGGCATTGCAATCGCTCCGAAACCTGTTGCTGCTTCCGGTGCGGTTGCCTCGTGGCCTCGTGCGACACCGGTGGGCACCTCAAAGAGCACCTATCGCGCCGTTTATTTGCTACACTTCACCCACAACTCCGGGATATTGAAACCTGGTTTATCGTGTCCTGGCTCCAGCAGCGTTTCTTGGCGGTGCCTGCGAGCATGTAAATGACGAATTCACCGCCGAGCATTCGGAGAACGTGCTCCGAAACCAGATGCGTTCAACTCCCGACCTGCCGCTCCGTTGTGGGGAATGTGGGGAGCTGCATGGTCCAGCAGCGCCTGGCAGCTGGCACCTAACGCCGGATGATAGACATCGCCGCGCGCATCACCCTGCATTTCAAGTAGTCGCCACGAGCAGTCTCAAAGAGTACAGTGGCGATGGCCGGCTAGCTAGGTGTGTGCCGACGACCTCTCGCCATGCCCGATAAGTGCGGCCCTGGCAGGCATGTACCGCTTCGCTATTTGCAATAATCAGGCCACCGACAACTGCTGCAGCCAGCAAAACGGCTTCACAGGTCCGTATCACCCTGATTCTCTCACCTGAGGCCATTGCCAGGTGCCACGACGCTCGTCCCGGATTCTTGACGCTGCTATACCGCCTATCGCACAGCCTCCCGTGTAGGTGTGCCGACCGAACACTCAACTCGACGAGTAGTCCCATTCGTAGGGGCTGCGAATTGCTAACTCATCAACATCGTCCATAGGCGGCCCTGCGTCGCGTGCCGGGGGGGGGGGGGGGGGGGGGGGGGCATTCGGAGCCCGCCGCCCCTGTATCGATTAACTTCGGGCGCTGTTATGGTCGCCGCCCCCCGCGCCACCGACCCAACTTCGCGTCGTCGTGCCGAGCGTTCTCACTACCACGGCGTGTGGTACTGCGTTGGTCGCGTGCCGACGAATGCTGCCAAACACGACCTCCTCACGGCGCATGTACCGGGGCATTAGCCGACCGCGCCGGTCACGGCACTGCTATGCGTCCGTGTGATTGAGTTGCAGGCGGAGCCACCGTCGCAGGCGCGGTGTTGCTGAGGTGGCATCGGTAGTGGCAATGCCGTCCCTCCGAGCGCCCGATCTGTCCCTTGACCCCGCCGTCGTCCCTGCCGCCGCGCGAGCCTGCATCAGAAATCAGTCTGACCGAGCTAATAAATTTAATATAATGATGTAACAGCTACTACGGCGACGTGACTGCTCCGCCGCCGCCGCCGACGCCGACGACCGACTACAACCCCGTTGACGATAACGACGCGCATAGTCGCTACCCTGCGCAGGTTTACATATTCATGCGCTCTCATGACGTGACTACCTGTACGTCGCGCGACGACGATGATCAAAATGTATACATGGAATATATCATTTATATAGTTGTGGCATGTGATAATATTATAGTAGCGTTTAAATAGTAGTATCATTAATAAATATGTAGAAGTATACGACGATGGCTCACGGTTCTAGCTGCGCTTAACTGGAAGGTGGTGATGCCCTCTAGCTACCTACAGACAGTGAGCTCCATGAAAGGTTTCTCTCTCTTTCTCTCTCTCTCTCTCTCTCTCTCTCTCTCTCTCTCTCTCACACACACACACACACACACACACACACACAATACGAGGACTATCTACGTAATTTACTACAATACATACACATTCAGATGTATACATATACGTATACACACCATATACACGACGCGGGCATGATATACTGATCCACAAATGAAATTCAACTAAAATATACCACTGAACCATAAATAATAAACGCAGCAACCCGCCGCGCATCAGGAATTTCCCCTTCCCCCCCCCCCCCCCCCCCCAGGCCCTAGCACCCCGCCTCTGCTGGACTCCTAATCCCCAGATATCATTGCTTACCTAAATCAGAGCTTTGAATAGGGACAGCCTTACATAATTATTAATACGATGTATTATTTAACGGCTTTGAAATTATAAACTTAAAATCATAAAATCGCTTTTAAACTATAAAGCTGTATATTGTTGGAGCAGTATCTGCTATAGAATGTGCCCTGATGCTTGTGCACAGAAGCGTCCCAAAATCAAATTCCATGAAAAGAAAGACAACAGTGCGGGAGAGCGATGTGAATGAAAAATAAGCGCCGCCCCGCCAAAAACTGCGCTTTCAAGTTTTTCGATTCGTCATGTTCTTTTTTGCTGCACTCTCGCCGAGTGAAGGGTCCATACTCGGATATATAATGCTTCGCCCACGATTTCGCGTTTATCTATCTCAAATACTCGATGGTGTGACGAGTTCATGTAGTAGCTGTGGTCATGGTGCGGTGTATTGGATATTACGGCTGTCTGGGGGAGGGGGGATACTACACAAGGGATCCGACGTACCTAGCAGCTAAGCGAGTAAGCATGGTGGTATGTGCAGGCGGTAGCTCTTGCTGATATGATATGTACAGGACCGCTGAGTCCAGCATAGGCGCAGGGCAGCGCAGTGCATGATGATCTCAGGATCCAGTATCATATTGCTTTGGCAACTAATGTATTTCGGGCATGATGCCACCTGTTCAGTAAAACGCCTCTAAAAGTCTTCATGCTACTACTTGCCATTGCCTTATATTAGTGCTCGGCAGCATGGGCATGTTGCAAGGTTGCCCTGGCTGCTTGCAGCAGATGTCCATGACCCTACACAGGACGAGTGGTAGGTGTGGTTGCAACTCAACCTGAGCAGGCTCACTCTTGAGCACGCGGATGTTGGAAAATCCTCCATGCAGATAGCGCAGGTTCTTGCAGGAGGGGGTGAATCCACGATGGCAGACAGGTCTGACCGGAGACTGGACGGTGACGATGGAGATGATGAGCCACGCCGCAGGGGCCGCACAAAGATCTGCAGCCTTTCATGCTCCGCCATGGTGGCCTCGAGTTCATCGCATTCCTGAGAGTCATCAGCATCCACGCGTGACCATGGACCGGCGTCAATAGCCGAGCTGCTGGAGGGGGAGGCGGCCACGACCTTGTAGTGGCAGCTGCTGCAACCCGCCTTGCTTGATGATCTGCACTGGCTCGTGGCACTTGGGGCAGCAAACATCATGTGCATGCTTGGGTAGATCAAAGGGGCTGGGGAAGCCTGTGCTGTGGAGGACCATCTCCCCACGGGCTGCGCACTCTTCGTTTCTGCAGGCTCCCTCCAGCGTCATGCCCTCGGCAGACTTTTCACTCTGAGGTGTTGAAGTGCCCGAGACGGGCGGCGACCTTGCCGCAGATTCATCGGCGACGACGACAAAAGACTCATTATTGCCAGCGCCAGCAGCAGGCGATACGTCAGCTTCAGCTTCAGCTTCAGCTTGTGGTTGGGTCACCAGAATTGTAGACCCCTCCCTGATCCCGCAGGAATACAGGGTCTTGTTGGCCGATGAATGCAGCCGCTTGCCAGCAAAGATCAAGCTCTCGGGCATGTAGCCTTCTTCGGCGCGTATCCTGTTCTCGAGATGGTCAACCGAGTCGCTGCGTCTAGCCTTGAAAGATGTCCGCTTTCCGGAGAGTGTCTTGACCCAAATCTTAATGATTTTACAGCAAATTGCATCGGGTCCCAAGTAGTTGTATACGACCGGGATGGGCTCATCGTAGCACAGGTAGTCAGACAAGGTGCCCAATGACTGAGGCACATCCCTGGGGGGGGGGGGGGGGGGGGGGGCAGCGAGGACACACGCCAAGCAGATGCAGTTTCAAAAGGTGACCGGCCTGTGGTTTTAGGGCTTTAGGGTTTTAGGTTAGGGTTTTATGGGTGGACATGGCCATCCTTGCCTCCGGCCTCCAACCTGTCTCTAAACCCTAAAACCCTAAAATCCCGAGCGTGCAAGGGTTTCATGCTTAGGGTTTTAGGGTTTTTGGTTTAGAGACAGGTAGGTTGGAGACAGGTAGCAAGGATGGCCATGTCACAGAAATGACAATGAAAGTCAGACAAGAAGGGTTGAGTTTCTGGCCGCACCTGCCATCAACTGTCTCACCAAATGTGTTCACAAGTTGGAATTTTTTTGGTGCACCGTGGGCATCATAAGTGACATCCCACCTGAGCGGGCCATGCTCAGGTGGGATGTTTCATGCTTAGGGTTTTAGGGTTTTTGGTTTAGAGACAGGTAGGTTGGAGACAGGTAGCAAGGATGGCCATGTCACAGAAATAACAATGAAAGTCAGACAAGAAGGGTTGAGTTTCTGGCCGCACCTGCCATCAATTGTCTCACCAAATGTGTTCACAAGTTGGAATTTTTTTGGTGCACCGTGGGCATCATAAGTGACATCCCACCTGAGGGGGCCATGCTCGCCCATGAAGAGTCACCTGATGGGGATCCAGTTCAGGGCAAATCGGTACGGAAAGAGCTCGCCGTTCCTTTTCTATACCAGCTCATCAGGATTACTGCATATTCATGTCTGCAGAGTATATTTAGCGAGTCACCCTGGAGCAGTACGTAGCAAAGCGGGGGGCAGGTGCTAGCGCGCTCACCGAATGTACACCGCGTGAGATCGTGTCAGATGGGCCGCACTTCTGGAAGTGCGACCTTGCGATGACAAAATCAATAATGCCTTCAAGGCTGGTGGCAGTGGATGCATTCATGAGAAGGATTCTCCCGCCCATAGTGAGGCGGCTGCTGGCCACCAACTACAGGTAGTTCAATCTTGACTTGTGCCATGTTGGCCTCCTGCATAAACCATTGGCCATACATTGGCACATACCTAGTAACATGTTTTAATTCAGCGTAGTAGCTTGTGATACACAGTGACGTAAGACCCTAATTCGGTCTGTGACGTGCTCGAGGCTTGTCGGTTTGGGGGCAGTATTTGCCAGGTATAAAGCTGTGAACTTGAGGTGCGAAACAGTGCTTGAAGTTTACAGGGGCATTGTCAGGCTGCATAATACCGTGCGGCACCGGCATATGCCCGAGACGACGCGCGGGTAGATGGCGGGGAGACGACCGGGCGGCTCAAAGGTGAAAGTTGACGGCTGGCAGTCGATGCTGGTGATGTTTCAGGTTAGTCTCGCGCGTGGTTGAGTGTAGCAATCGTTTGTCGGAGATTGTTCTCCCGACCCGCTGCCGTATGACCATTCCGGCGCTTGTGCATATCAGATCATGGGTAGGAGGCTAAAAGGTTACACGGGCCGTTAGAGCAGGGGGTGGTATTAACTCTGCGCCCTGGGAAGGAGGAGGCCACGGACTGGCAGGCGAGAGAGTATTATAGATGCTGCTCCCAAAACTGATCAGGGCTCTAAACAAGCTATCAGTCGACAGAAAGCATCATACGACCTACGACGCAGTCAATACCTTTTTGGGCCTTACTCTTGCGGTACTCGCAGAACGATTACCGCAAGATGACCCCAACCGGTCGCACAGGCCACAATAAGGGCCGGTACAGGCCACAATGATGGCAGCGTTGAGAAGGTGGTATGTATGACACGGGTGGAGTTTAAACAATGTTTGCGCGTGGTTCGGCTGCATCGAGGTTTGTTATGGTGCGATGGGCTCTGGTTGTTATAGTCGCATGCGCTGATATCCTGCTTCCTCACTTCCTGGGCGATTATCGCCAAGTAACGCAAACACGTCGTTCTGCCGCATTATCGATACGATGGAATACGAATCGTCGAATGAATAACCTTGGCTTTAGTTAGGGCACCCAGCCCCGCATACGAATACGGTCGCACGACTTCAATAACAAAAACTACAGTTTGATGGACGCGAACCATTCCACAGAGGGATCGCTACTATCATCGGAGATACCCACTCCTTGAAGATATGTCGGCCAAGCCGCTGTGAGGAGCCTTGCGGTATCGTGCGCTTTGTCGCGACGATACAGTATTACGCCTCCCACTACTTCACTACTTTTCTTTAATGCGTTGCATCTCGGATCGTTCCTCGCTACAGGGTGCGTCGGATAGCGTCTATCATGGGCGTGCAACATGTTGCTACATCCTGCACAGGCACTACTTATTCCGAGTACCTGCGCGTTCATCCTAGCGCGGAAAACTTCGTCGGTCGTCGTGTGACAAGGCAGAGACATAATAAAAGAACGTCAGTATTTCTAATTATGTCTTATTCTCAGATGAATGTCAAGCCCGATGTAATGCGTGTTCGGATCAATTATGGGATCAGGCCTTCGAGAACACACCCCATCAGGACAGGCGCTGGCAAAATGCCAGAGCAATAAGACGCAAATGACGTATATACATATAGCAACTGTACGACACACAAAAGGGCATCTCTTCTGGGCGCCCTGGTTTTCGGTGTGTTACAGGCGTGTTTGCCATATCGAAGGACCGTTTCCTACAGCCCTTCGGGAATAGAGTGCTAAAATGATAACCGCCTTCATTATTCCACCGACCTTCCGCAGTACAGGTACTGATCGGCCGAATGCATTCAACATGATGGACCCAAAAGGTCATCGTCAAGTTGCCCCCCCCCCCTTGACCGGCTGGCCTTCCTATGGTCTCTGTCCCCTAAATACTTCTGCCAATTCACGTACGTCCTCACTACGACATTGCGTCGTACCCCGGCTGAAGCAGACGGCACACCTATCCACCCCCCCCCCCCCCCCCCCACCCTGAAGGGGTTGGACACACATCTCCAGAAGGCTGGCGATGACCTTTTGGTCTGTCAGGTCAATCGTGCAGGTAGACATGGTGCTGAGAAGGGGGGCCGTCAGGTACTAATGCGCACACGGTGTGCGCCAGGTAACATATCCCTACTGACCTTTCATGGCTCTGCCAGACAACATCTTGGCCACACGCCGCCACCCATACCAACATGCACATACCAGCGCTGCACACTCGCAGGGGCGCCCATGATCACCCTCGGCTTCCACGCCGCAGATGCTGGCCGCGATTCCCCAATACTACAAGACGTGGAGGGCCGAGGGGAGGGCGGGGGTGCAGGGCTGCAGCGGGGATCGGGGTGGGGCTTGGTGGGATTAAAATGGCGGCGCCGGGCAGCGCGGCGCCTAGAAGCTGGGCGAGGCAGCGCTCCCGACGCGGTCCCGCGGGATGAGCCGCAGCTCCGAGCCGTGCTTCAGGAACACGTTGCCTGCGGGAAGGGGGGGGGGGGGGGGCGATGCAGCAGGGGCAATCGGGTTGCGGTGAGGAATGGGCAGGCAGGCCGTACGCTATCCCGCGCCGGGGCGGGCCTGAGGGAGACCTGGATGCGAAGGGCGAGTGCGTGTACCCGGAACCGCACTTTGGGATTGAGTGCATAACGGCTGTTTCAAACGCCACCCCACCCCTGTTGCTCGGTTGAGAATCGGTCAGAATGCATTCGACTTTGCAGCGGAAGTATCAGCGCAACGGGGCGCAACATCTCATGCGCGGGGGACCGGCGGGCTGAATCCGCTGGAGCGGGTGCGTGGGAGGGACGGTCGCCACGCCATCCTACGGAAAGCATGCGCGAGCGTAAACGGCCCTCTGCGGGCGTATGTTATCAGGCCTCGAGACGTGTAAACGCGGAACAGACGTAGTGTGTGTGTGAGAGAGAGAGAGAGAGAGAGAGAGAGAGAGAGAGAGAGAGAGTGAGAGAGAGGACCCTGAGATGCAGTGGCGCAGTGGTTTCAGGGCGGCGCTGCAACCCATGGATGGACATAATGCAAAGCGTTCCGTATGCAGCGCGTTTGCAAGCGCCAGACAGCGCACATGACTCCTTTCATTTGTCATGTAATGTTTGTGTGTGTTGGGGGGGGGGGGGGGGGGGGGAGAGGGAGAGAGAGGGAGGGAGAGAGACACAGTTCGCAAGGTGGTGACCGGTGCGGCGGCGTCGCCCTCACCTGCGGTCTGCTGCGGGTTGATGCCTACGCCATCTGCGAGTCGCGGCGCCACAGCATCAGGCAGCGCGTCAGTCTCCGCAGGCAGGCGGCCCCAAACCCAACAGCCCCCCCCCCGCCCCCCCCCCCCCCCCCCCCCCTTCTCTCTTCCTTAACACGGGGCCGCCCATGTTGCCCTAACTACGGTATCTGATCACACCCGCGCCGCTCACCCAGTGTGCACACCAGTACGCAGCGGTCGGCCACCGTGGCGCGGGGACGGCGGTGCTGCGGAGCCTGGCTAGCAACACACAGCACGCCCGTGCGCACTCGGCCGCCCGCTGCCCCCTTGCTGGCGGGTTTCAGCGCACTGCGCGGTGGGCGTCGTGTGCCGGCGCTGCACCGCCATCTCCTCGCGCTGCGGTCCGGGCGGCGGCGTGATTCGGCGCCGGGATGCTTTTCACCCGGTGTTCGGACGAGCTGTCCCCATAGTCCACCCCCCCCCCCTTCTCCTCTTCCTCACCCCCCCCCCCCCTTTCCCCTCTTCCTCACCCCTCACCCCCCCCCCCCCAACTCCTCCTTCTTGCCCGCCCCCCTTGGTGTGCCCCGGCCGCGCCTCCGGCCGCCCCGCCCGGGCCACGTACCGTTGGTGATGATGGCGCTCGTCTGCGCGGGCACCTTGAACTGCGCCGCAGCCGCGACAGCCGCAGTCAGTCGCCACCTCGCCCAAGCAGGCGCCAGAGTAGGGTGCTTCCGGGCGCCGGAGAGCGGGAGGACGAGAGGGGAGGGTGGGCCAAGGGGGGGGGGGGGGGGGGTGCGCGCACCTCCTCCGCGGCGTACTTGAGCACCGCGGTGAAGGGCGCCTCCTCCGGCACCGACATCACCCGGAAGGGCAGCTTCGGGTCGGACGTCAGCGTGATCTTGAAGGACACCTTCGGCGTCGACCTGAAGGCGGTCAGCGGTACCGGGGACGGGGGGCGGTGAGTGCCTGCCAGCCTGACACCTTATGGATGAGCTGCTGGCCGAGCTGTGCTGTTGTGATGCCTGAGGGGGCGGTGTGTGTGTGTGTGTGTGTGTGTGATGGAAGGGGGGGCGTGATGTGCCTGCCCCTGCTTGCCCCACCCACCCAGACTCGGCCCACATATTTCTCGGCGCTCCATGCCGTTCAGCCCCATATGTAGTGGCTACGTTGGCTTGGTGAGAAGTAATCACGAATAGGTACAGTGCCGGGACCTGTGGCTGTGATGGCGATGGCGTGCGTGGATCACAACCAGCTCAGCCACATCGAGCTCAACACTCGGCAAGCTTCATAGAAAGGCCCACTCCCCGTCATCGCTCCCCAGGACAGGGGGTGCGCTGCGGATGTGCCGCGCGACGGCGCACGTCGGCGCTCGACGCCCCTCCCCCCCCCCCCCCTCCCCCTTCGGATAGGTACTTATGTACCACGCAGCGCAAAAGTCACACTAGCTAGGTCATGTCACAGCCACTGTGAAAAAATCGTCCGAAATTTCTGCACTAGACGAAATGGAGCGCGGAGCCGAATTCGCGCCGCGCTCGCGGGCCTCGCGCAGGTCAGATCGACTCAACGACAGAGATCGCCCCCCTTTCGACAGCCCCTGAGTTCGCCCCGCCGAGCGACCGGGCGCGCAGCACGACAGTCGCCGGTCCGCGTTGCCGCGTCTTGACCGCTATTGCAGCAAAGGGCAGGAAATCTGCCGCGCTCCGGAGCTTGAGCTGGCACAGGGTCAGGATGGGTGGGGAGGCAGGCGGGGGGGGGGGGGGGGGGGTCGCACATTATGAGGCGGGCGAGGTGGCAGGGGGTGGGGGATGCGGGGGCGCGGCTGCGGTGCTGGGCTTCCTGGCCGGCCGTGTAATTGCTGGCGGGACTGGTGGCGATGCAGCTGTGTTAGGCAGCTGGGTCAGCGAGCTGTTCATCCGCTGATGGCGCGGCCTGTGCTGTCGTCTGGCAGGGAGGGAGAGGCTATGCCGGACAAGTGGACAACAGCCAGCATTCCTCGCTGGATAGAAGCGGCACTCGCACCGCAGCGCGGCCTGCCCTCCGCCGTGGCGGCGACAACGGCGCGCGCGCGCGACGATTCGAATGACGCGACAACAGTACTGTAGCATCGCGATACCTGTGAGCGTGCGGTGCGCGTTAAAACTGCGAGAACTACGAGGCGCGCGCTAGATCGCGCGGAACGACAGCGCCGCACGGTGCTGTATGCAACGTCGATGCTATATACAGTACTGCTGCGGGGAGTTTTCTTCTTAACCTTGCGTCCAAAATCAGCAGCGTTTCGGAATGCCTCTTGCATAGTCCATTGGCAAGCACACAAGAAACGCCAGCTTGCAGGGCTGAAATCTCCTGCATACCTCCCTGCACGAGGGTGTGGAGGATACACCAACAGCACATATCGAGGACCATATATCTCTTATTGCATAAGTCTAGCGAGAGCCGTTCCTATATGCCTCGGCCCTCCGCAATACATGGTGGTGCTACAGACGACCAGCAGCTTTTCCGTCGGCTGGAATCTCGTTTGGAACCTCCTCTCCGGAAGACCCACATCTGCCGAAAGCGAGCGCGCCTATACTTTAAGTAGCCCACGGTGTGATATCTAGCCTCTGCGGCCGCCTCCGCTCGTTAAGCAACTGGCGACGGCCTTTCACCCTCGTCTTTGACGTTCCCACAGCGGACGATCGACAGCAGTAGCGCGAACAAGATGGGAGACGTTCACAAGCTCTCGGCCTGTCGAACAACAATCATGCTGCTGATTTTCACAGTAATTCAACAGCTACACATACACCCCGCCTCGGCTGAGATATCGTCTTCGTGCTATCAGTCAGGAATGTGCAGATCAAACGAGGGCGATGAAGATACAGGTACGAGAAAGGGGGCGGCGGACCCTCCCCGTATAATGTATCAGTCCGCACTCTGCTTCATTTCTGGCCGCCATCCGCAAGCAATACCATTATTACAATGACAGCAGCAGCACACGGCTTTGGTTGCTCAATCTGATACCATACAGGTCTCATTACATATCGCGACACGTCACAGGTCATATGTCGCAGGTTATTAGCCTCAGGAGATGGAGTCCGGGTCGGAGTATTAGTGATATTGTTGCGCAAGTGTGCAGCAAACGTCCCGTCAATCTACTCTGTGTATACTTTGAGTATTCTGAGTAGCGATGGATTGCGTTGGTTGGTAGCGATGATTTCATCGACTCTCCATCGAAGCACCTATTGAGGTATCGGCACCTGGCTGGCATTGCGAGAGCGTAGTGTCCGAAGCAGGAAGTCTGATACCCATATCAGGTTCACTAGGTATGTGTAAAACAAAACAGCTTACCTACGGGTATCGCTATTCCTTTGTGCCCTGCTGTGTCGCGCCGCGAAATGATTAATCAAGGCAGCTCTGCAGGGCTCCAAGACGAATTGATAAATGCCGACTGCTTAACGCCGTAGGCTTATCCATCATGAACAAATTCCTCAACGACCTTGAGTCATTGGTGAATATGAGCACGGCGGAGGTCAGCGAAGTGCTGTTGGATTTGATTCCGTCATCGTCGAGTTCCGATTACCAGAAGACTGCCGAGACTGCGGCGGACTGGCTGACTGGCGGCGTCGCTGCCTTCCGGGACGCTTTCCCTGACATCGTTGACGATAAGTTCAAGTGGGATCCGCTCGGAAAGCTTAAAGACAAATGCAGCCCCGCAGAGTATTCCCCAAGTAAAGAAAAGGTTGCCCTGTTATTCACTACATCGCGTGGGCTTCATTGGTATTATGATCATACTGGCATATAAATGAGCGCTCGCTGACTCGCTGAAGTGTTGGAGGGCGACGGTCACAGGCGGACGTGAAGCTGAAGATCACGGGTCCGAAGCTAACAATATCTTACAAGCCTGTGAAGTGCATTGTGGAGGACAAAAAGATGATCACCTGCTACCCTGGCGCCCTGGTCGTGAAGAAAGAGCCGGGCGTCATCGAGAAGCCCAGCAAGTACACCTCCACGACCTTCAAAGACAGGTGCGCGGCGCCGCTGCTTTCGTCACACTCTGCAAAGTACACGCCTGCCGGGCGCCCGCGCTTGTTCCCATGATTGGGCATAATATAGATTAATGGGCCGGTGTCAATTATCACATGAGTGTCACGGCCATGCTGTGTGCCGACATGTGCGGTGAATGGTGTAGGGAGTGCGTGTGGGAGAAGAAGCTGACCAAGATGTCCAAGCATGTCTTGATCAAGGCGCCGTCCAAGAGGGAGCACCTGAAGGCGGTCAAGAAGAAGCTGGAGGACCACCTGGTCGACAAGAAGCAGACCTTCGCTGACCACAAGCAGTCGCTTTTTGAAGAGTACGCTGACTACGTTCTGCAGTTTGCGGATGAGCACCTGAGCAGCGCAGACATGGAGCGGGTCGTGCGCGCTGTCGACGCTAGACTTGCGGAGGAGCTGGATCATGTGGAACCGGGCGACGTCACGCACTACGCCAACGTTATCTTGTCCGTGGTAGAGGACTACCTGAGCGAAGATGCCATAGAGCTGTTGAAAAGCTACGCAGATTTCAGGCATGATGGCCTCACCGAGTCCCTCCCGGAACCTGATTACGTGGAAAAGTACGCGGACTACGTGCACGACTATGTCGGCGCCCTCATTACCGGCGATGACAAGGAGTTCATCCTGGACCGTGTACACGCCATGTTTGATGACGCGGATCCTGACAGCATCTACGAGGTCGCCGACAGCGTCGCCTCCTTTGTCAACTGGTACACGGAGGGGGACATCAAGAGCCACTTCATGACCTTCCCGGAGTTTGTGGATAGGTGGCCGCCTGGCGGATGGTCACGATGATCCTGACAATGGTAGCTGTGACAGTAGCCGGCGGCCGCGGGGCATGCAAGGGGCGCCACCTCGGCATGTCGACACTGGCTGGTGAATGCCCAGGCAGAAAGGGCCAAGCGGGTGTCCTCGCACTGCCTGCCTGCCCGGGAAAATCCCCCTCCCCAAACATCTTCCTCATATGAGCAAGCCCTGTAATGAATACCGCCGCGGCACGGCGTGGCGCAGGGTTCAGCACGGTAGACGGCACATGGCTAGCTGTGACCAGCACATGAAGGGGCCAGCCCCACGGATGTTACCACGCGTCGAAGCCATTACAAATTGCATAAATACGACTTTATAAATTTGACAGCACGCAGGCGGCGGCAGGCAAGCTGGTTGGGATGCAGCTGGACGGCAGAGACACGCCTGCCAGCCCAGCTGTAGTACACGCCCCGCCGCGCCCCGGCCCGCATTGCCGCCGGCCTCAGCCCCCGGCCCCCTAAGCGATGGACACCGCAGCCGCCTCGAGCGCGACCTCATGCGCGGTGCGCGCCGCGAGCTTCTCCCCGCCCTCGATCGTCAGCTGCACAAAGATGGCCTGCGTGCCGATGCCGCAGTCGTTGTTGACGTCGCCGTCCTTCTGGGGCGGGTCGATCGCGATGTAGACGTAGCCGTCCTGCCCCCAGTTGGCGCTCCACGTGTTCTTCACGATCCAGTAATCCACGCCCTCCGGGCTGCGCCCGTAGCCGGACACAATGACCACGTGGTCCAGGGTGTCGGCCGCGGTCTTGCACTCGGGGCTGTGGAAGATCCCCTCCCTACAGTGCCGTGCAGCGCGATCAGCGCGCACTACCGGAGCCTCTAATTGGGTTGAATGAATCATCCAGCGAAGCGTCGATTTTTCGGCAGTGAGCTTTATTGCCGTACGGGTACCCGTATAGTGCAGCGGATCGGGCCTATAGGTGCATGACTAAAGCGCTTATCTACTGGAATGCACTACTAAGTACTATAACCCACCCACCCGCCCGCCCACGGTCCTTAATTACACAGCCGTCCGATTACGATCTCACGGCTGGGAGGTACGGGTACTGGTACTGGTACTCACTACTCGCTGCTGGTAATGGAAAAAAAAAAAAACTCTGGTAGCGACTACTTCAAAGCGCTGGCAATGTGAACGCTCGCTGCTGGTACTGGTACTCGCTACTCGCTGCTGGTACTGCTGGTACTGGTGTGAATTACAAAAAGGGCAGTTCCCCAGAACTGCTGGTACTGGTACTGGTACTCGCTACTCGCTGCTGGTATTAATGGAAAAAAAACTCTGTTACTTCAAAGCGCTGGCAATGCAATTCATGGAACTGTAGGCCAGTGATATAGAACCCGTTCTTTTATAATTTTCGACGCATTCGACTGTCAAGTTACTTCATATGAATCTTTCTGCAGCCACGAGTCAAATATCCGTGCGGTATCCGTGGTATATTCTGATACATTTAACCACATAGCTTTTCACGCCTCGCCGGGGGTCACAAACGATGACATACTCAAAGCGCGGTTACGGCAGGCGCTTGTGTGCATAGGTGTACGCCGCACGAATGCAGTCCCTCCCCCTCAGCAGCAGTGTGGGGCAGAGGCGGGGCGGCCACGCGGGGGGGGGGGGGGGGGGGGGGGGGACGCGCACTTGTAGAAGTACAGGTCCTTGGGCTTGGCGTCCAGCGCCACCGTCATCGGCCCGTAGAACAGCAGCGCCTCCTTCAGCAGGTCGGGGTTGCCACGCGCGTTGACCTGCACCCACTCCTGCGCGCCGCAGAGGCAGAGAGGCGTGCGTTGGGTGTCAGCCGGGACCAGCGGACCAACCCGCACCGGGCGGCGACACGTCAGCGCCCGGGGGGGGGGGGGGGGGGGGGGGGGGGACTCTTCTCCCTGTACCTTGAGCTTCACCGGGGACTCGGTGGCGTTGTCCACGCGGCACTTGTTGCCGATGCCCTCGTACGGGTACTCCTCCTCTGTCTGGATCACGGGCTGCTTGTTGGCGAGCATGTAGTTGTAGGCGGTGTCCTGCGGGGTGTGGGGGGTTGTGGCAGCGTGGCATCAGATCAAGGTGGGAACAGTGCCGCCAATGTGGGTGACGGAGGAGGATGGGGGGAAGTGAAGCGTGGGGCGCATGCCAGGGCAGAGGGCGACGGGGCAGCCGCGGCTCACCTGGAAGCCGCCGCCGCAGCCTTCGTTGCAGCCGCTGTCGTCGCAGTTGAACACGCAGTCCAGCAGCGCCTGCTCGCTGAACAGCTGCTGGCGGCCGGTCTGGCGCGCGTAGGCGGTTTCGATCGACGCGACGGTGCCAAACGTCCAGCACGAGCCGCAGGACGCCTGGTCCTTCACGGGCGAGTCCAGGATGGTGCCGCGGTAGTCGAGCGTGGCCGGCAGCTGCGGACCGACGGGTCAAAACGCGACCGTTCCGTCAGCGGAGGATCCCATCTCAGCAGCGGTGTCGATGCCGCCGTGGCAGCTTAAACGGGTCCAGTGCAGGGCGGCAGGGTACGTAGGCCAATCACGGCACGCAAAAGGCCTGGCCCAAACTAGGGCACCAATGCACCAAAGCTCATTACACCCACACAGGGCACACGCGTTTGCGTGGATATGCACACGCCACGGGTGCCGACGCGGTGATAAGAGCACCGCGAGTAAGAAGCCGCCCTCCCCGGCGGAGGTCAAATGTGGACGGACCCATAGCGATTGCTCATTTACGCATGCAAGCCAAACTTGAGGCTTGTGATAAGGGTGTCGGCACCCGTGCGTTTGAACACACTATCAGTGTGCGACAATGTTGCCGTCCGTCTATCCAGGCATAAGCCGTGTCGTCTGCACAGGGAGGGAACCTCCCTGCGGGCATGCGAGCAACGCTGCCTCTTTCCCCTTTCCAAAGGAGCTACACCTTGGGGGCAGGGAGGGCGAGGGCGGGCGCACCAGGTGGAAGGGCTGCTGCTGGGTGTAGTTCCGCGCGCCAGGGAAGGGGAACGCCCCGAGCCTGGAGGGAGATCACACCATCTCAGCCCTCCGCAGTGCGAGTTCCTCCGGTGGGCCAGGCATACATGCATCGGCCATGTGTGTGTGTTGGGGGGGGGGGGGGGGGGGAGGGGGCTTACTGCGGGCCCTTGGCCTTCCGGCGCCTCAGGGCGGCCATCTCATGCGGGAGCATGTCGGCAAAGTGGTTCACCTCCAGGCTGAAGCCCTTGGCGGCGTGGTCCCAGCTGCTGATCATCTCGTGGTGCTCCGCAAACTGCGCCCTGCGAGCGTTGCCGTTTTCAACAGTTTAGGGCCACGCCCTCCAACCCACTTGGAAACACACGCATTTCAGCTGCAGGAATCTTTTCGAGTCCATACATAACACACCCCTACAATTCACGTATGCCCCCTTCAACCTCGGTTTGGCTAAGTTGTTTTTGAGATTTTCCTAACCACATTTTAAACCCCTGTATAAATCTTTGTGGGATGGCTGGATGGGGGTGGTGCAGGCGGGGGGGCATCACTGCTGGGCAGAGGCGATGAACAACCCCTAGGATGTTCACATGGGGGGGATGAGCACATCCGTCACAGGGAAAAGCGGGGCTCAGGCTCACATGCGGGCGTGGAACTCCGCCTTGTCGGCGTGGTTGCGGCCAGTCTCGGCCGCAAACGCATGGTAGGCGGAGGCTGCGCCGTCTGCGAGCGGGCACAGCCAAAGGCATGCCGGGAGTCGAGGTCAGAAGTGGCAATGGGACCGGGATGCCTGCCAGGCGATGCTGGATGTGGCAGGCCAGGGCTCCACCGGCCCGCGGACCCTACCCAGCAGCGCCGCCGCCGGCTCCACGCCATCGCATGACTTCGGCAGGTCGAAGACGCTCGCGTCCGGCTCGCCGGCCTCAAAGTCGGAGAAGGTGGCGACGTAGTTGTCTGCGCGAGGGGTGGGGGAGGGTGGGGAATGATCATTAACAGCATGACGATTTAAAAGGTCGCCGCTGTCAGCGTGGCGAGGAGCGTTGTCCCCAGCGGCACATCCTGCCTGTGCCCTCCCTCCCACGCTCTGCCCCCCCTCGCCTTGGCCTGGCGGTGCAGATGGGGGAGGGAAGAGCGCGCGGGGGGGGGGGGGGGGGAGTTGGCAGGGCAGCAGGGGCGGGTCATTGGGCGCGCACCGTAGTGCGAGCCGCCGTAGAAGTTGGTGCCCATGGAGTCCAGCTTGAGGGGGGCGGCCTGAGTGGTGAAGAAGTTGTAGTGGAAGGTGTAGTTGCCGAATCCGTACACCATGCTTCAGGGATGCGCGGCAAGCGGGGGATGAGGCAGGCGGGTGGATTGGGGGGGGGGGGGGGGGGGGGGGAGGGGGGGTATGGCGGTGTCAGTGCGACCGCTGCTGCCGCATGGGCGAATTGACTGGTGCTGCGGGACAGAGGCGGTGGCTCGTGGGCGGGGGTGGGGGTGCACAGAGGAAACAGAGGGAAGGGACAAACGTACGCGACGGTCTGCTGAAAGTGCATCGCGCTCTCGCCGTTCACCTCCTCCTTGCCAATGAACGCCCACTCCTCGGCGTTGGACAGGTCGGGCAGCACCTGGATTGGCATCCAACGCGGGGTGAGAGGGACAGGCGCACATGCGCACACCCCATGTGATCGTTGAAGAGAGGTGACGGGCACTCACGTCGGCCAGGGTGTCGGTGGTCTCCTTCTTGGAGGCGACGCAGCGCTCGCCGTTGTTGAAAACCGTGATGACGTACTCGCGGCCCTGAAGCCGGGGGGAGGCGGGCATGCCCGCAGTTAGGGGCGATGGTGGTGGGGGTGCGCAGGCATAAAAACAACAGCTGGCCGACTGGATGGCCGAAAGCGCACCAGATCCAGACGCGTGATGGTAGTCTCCACCCCGTTGCGAACCATCTTCTGCATCCCCGACGCCTTATTCCTCCAGAACTGGAACTTGTACCTGCACAGTTTGGGGGGGGGGGGGGGGGGGGGAGCAAGTTGGCCAGGAGGCTCCCAGCATGGCCGCGCCACAGGGCGAGCAGGGCGAGCACGGGGGGAGGAGCTTACGTGAGGCCAACGGGCTGGTAGTTCTTGATGTACGGCACGTCCTCGTCGAAGGCAGCCTGCCGAGGGGTACAGGTCGGCGGGGAGGGGAGAGTTACAGGAACGGCCAGTTCGGTCGGCGGGTCGACAGCGGAGGTCACGGTCGCCGCCAGCTCTTCCTTTCCGTGCGCTACGACTGCCTGGAATATTGGCTGCTTGTAGAGAGGTGTCGAAAATTTCCTATGCAGTGGTCGTGCGGCGTGCGAGGGGGGTGCCGGGCAAGGGAAAAAGGATAATAGGGGTTGAGCGGGGGCTTAGGGTTCCTGAGTTGTCGGCAGTGCGCAGCACACTCACGTAATAGGCGTCGAGCGCCGTCGGCAGGCTGCTGCGGTCGGGATCCGTGGCGGTCATCTCAAGAGGCATGCGTCCAGCCGCGGCGGGACTGGCCGTGGCGGCGAGGAGAAGGCCCGCGAGAAGAGCACCGGCGGCGAGCCGGGCTGCGGGCGGTGGAGACATCGCGGCGGGGGCGGCGGCGGAGAGCTGCGATCGGCGGATCAGGCAATTGCAAGGTCGAGGTGCGGCACTCAAAACCAGCCGAGCGTCGCGATAATGCGAGGCAGACGAATTCCGGGCCGAGCGGACGGCTGTCAATACAGACGACTGGGGTCGACAAGGCTGCGCCTGCCACAGAGAGTGCCAGATTGTTGGGCGAGAGCCGCCTTGTCGTCGCGATGCTGGTCGTCGTCAGGGCCGAGTGGACTGGGCGCTCAGTGATGACACGAGGCGGCCGGCGCAGCGATTACCTCCCGATTACGACACCTTCGACGGCGGTACGTCCGGACCAAATCCCGTCGTATTTATTAATTACTACGGATCAGGTCTCTTGATACTTACGCCCAATATTATAAGGCAGGTCCGTTTTAATTTTATGTTTTAGAACCCCCCCCCCCCCCCCCCCCCCCCCCCCCCACTCTGTTTCCACCCCCCCCTTCTACTTTATTTATGTTGATCTCACAGTACTCAGTAGAACATGCCAAAATTAAGCTGCAAAATACCTACCACTGGCATGAGATTCTTTTATGGTTTCAATGCATGGCTGTGTGCAGAAGGGTGCGTGTTCCCTGCCATATGCAAGCATAAACTGGAGAGGGGGTGGGGCACTTTTGGGAACCATCACCATATTACAGTCAGCATCATGACAAACCAACCATACGGTGGCCCTATCCACCCCTCCATGTAGTGCTATGATGCTGCTATGCTGCTGTATGCCACTGCTATGTGTTGTTGCTATCACCGCGCTGCGCCGCCCTGCTGCGGAATACTGCCTGGCTGTCAAGTTCTCGCATCTTCTCAGCACAGTTGGCCTTGGCGCCCCTCACGAGCACATGATAGCCGGCACGCTCGCAGGTTTTGCACAAAGGCAAAACAGTGGTGCATAATTACAGTCTGTAACGCCTCATGATCTAGGAGTCCTCCGTCTCCATCGCCTGGACAATAGCACAACGCATCATCAGTGGGAGCAGTGTGGCAAGCGTACATGAAGGGGGGCTGGGGGCGGTACATAGTAGTGGCAGCAGACCTCACATGATGATGATAGATCCTGCACACTTTGCACACAAGGGGGGATGAACTCCCAAGTGGGGTTCTTCTTCTTGTATATGCGGTGTAATACTCAATCATTCTCCACCGGAGCAGCACATGTCCGGCGGGAATCACACACAAAGGAAGCGTGATGAGGATGGTCCTCATCCAGAGATTGCATGCCACACATGTGTCAGAGTTTTTTGACTGAGTGTTTGCAAGGCCATTGGTAGCCAGCCGCCACATGCGCCACATTCAACAAGGCGACATGATGGTTAATCAGTGGCGTGTCGGCTGCATATGATATACTGAATGTGGCATGCAGGGGGGGGGGGGGGCGAGCGGCTCACCGCTAGTTGGTAGTCTCCTCTGATGTGACAGCTGACTCATCAAGTCGCGATGGAAGCACCATGTTGCAACGTGCTTGCCAAGAGACGAAGCACCACGGCTGCTTCTAGCAGTCCGGCTTCTTGCAGCGCACAATTCCACGTAGCCGCCCAATGCCTCCGATCTGAGATCCCGTCCGATTGCCAACTACACGAGCACGGGACGACACGGGAGTGGCAGTGTCTTGCCTAGCAGCCGGCTATGTTGGCTGTTCAGTAGGCGCTGCCGGGTGCGACTGCTGGCCCCGCGGCTACGGCGCCAGCCACCCCCGCTCGAAGTCGAGCGTAGACTTGGTAAGAAGCATGCCTTCCCATATCACAGTGATCTTCAGGCAGAAGTCGTTGTTGTCAGCCATGTTGGCGAGGAGGGGTGAGATGGTGGATTAGGGTGGGCCAGTGGGAGGTCAGTGCCTGTCCAACCCGGCCAAGCTCCGTCCAAGGATATGCATGGCCCGGATATTAAAGATTTTCCGTGCGTTCTCTAGACGCTATCCACGTATCCAACACATTATGTTAACGGCGGCAGTGCGGGGCTGAGCCCCCAGCCGCTCATGCACCGCTCCCAGCCGCCAAGTACTGCTTAAGTACGTGAACATAAAGTTGAGGCCACTTACAAAGTGCCCCCCCCCCTGTGTTTCTCCGGAAAGTAGAGTACTAAAACATAACATTCAATCGGACCTGCCTAACACATAACATGCAAATTATATTTTGTTTAGAGCTGCGTTCTTGGGGGGTTTCCTTCCTCTCGCTTAACCCTAGGGTATGCGGGTATCGACACCGGCTGCTCGCGGCCTCTGCGCCACGCTAATTTGACGACAACTTCAAGAGCGCCCGCCCGGCGCACGAGATGGCGGCGCCGCGAACCACCTTCACCAAGGACGTCACCAAGGACTCCGGTAAGGGCAGGGCGAAGGCCGAGGGGCCGACGGCCGACAAGCGGAATGATGGGGTGCTCCGCCGTGCCGGCCCTAGGCAGCTGTCGGCGTTTCGATGACACGCCTCTGGGCGTGCCTATTTCCAAGCAACGCTGCAATAGAGTCGTCGGCACGAGCGGGACGCCCTCACCACTGACCCACATGTCCGGGTCGTCGGCGCCCTTTCCCTACCCTCACCAGAGTCAACCCCTCCGGTTTCATTATGTCCTTCTAAATCACGGGTCTACGCCGCCTCCCCCTTGCTGGCGTGCCCATTCCGACCCGCCGCGCTAACCCTCTTTGCCCGTCGCTCGCACAGCGGCCTCTCGCGCCGGGCGACCCGGCGGGCCAGGTACTCGCGCGACACCCGTTACGAGATCAGCGGCTACAACACCCTACCTCGCTGGCACCATCGTGCTACTCTTGGCCCCGTCGTCACCACCTGGCGAGCGCCACAGTCGAACCGCGCAGCGGCGTACGGCGTGTCCGTCGCACCACGAAGATGCCTACGTACTTCATCACAAGTACGAAGCGGGCGAAGGGAGGGGAAGGTCTTTGCAGCGAGCTCATGCGAGGCAGCATGATCGAAGCTATGCTGTACAACACGGACTCACGACTGGGACGCCAAGGTGCTCGACATCACGACTACATCGCTCACGGCCAGCACCTACTCGAACTACGAGGGTAAGATCCGCCTCTTCGTCGAGTTTTGCATCGACAAAGAAGGCATCCCCCCTCTAGACTACACCGCCGAGCCAACGTGCGCCCGCTACCTCGCCTGGATTGCGGAGCGCGGCACCATCGGTGCCGGCTTTCTGCAGCCCTGCGTCTCCGCTGATAGAGGCGGAGTAACCACGACAAAAGCGCTAGCGGATCTGTTGCCAGTATGCGATATTTATCACATATATATGTACGAGTATCCATTATTACGGGTACCCGCACATAATGATACCGCTATTCCGTATATCATACGGGATCCGCATACGAGTACAACCGATGATACTCGTACTTGTCGCTTACACTCCTACCCCTCTCAAAGAATCCGAATCGTCTCCTTCCACGCGCGAAGTTCATACATTATCATCCGTACACTATGGTGAATGGCACCACAATGCGGAATCGAACCTGCGCGCTTCCGGGTCAGGCTCCGAAGCCAAATGATAGAGGCGGAGTAACCACGACAAAAGCGCTAGCGGATCTGTTGCCAGTATGCGATATTTATCACATATATATGTACGAGTATCCATTATTACGGGTACCCGCACATAATGATACCGCTATTCCGTATATCATACGGGATCCGCATACGAGTACAACCGATGATACTCGTACTTGTCGCTTACATCCGCCATCAACACCGGTCGGGAGGACGCCCCGGCCACCGGTCGAGCATTCATCGACATGAAGCGCGCGCTTCAAATCCGTCAGCTGAAGACCATCGAGGAGCTTCAGTGCGCCCCCTTGCCGTGCGATATCATCACCGACATTGACCTTGCGCTGCCCGCCGTCCCACGACCACCACATACTACGGCTACATCTTTCGCGACGGCGCAGCGGTGTGTTCGACGTTTATGTTTCACTCCCGTGGAGAGCCCAACGTCTCATGCCGACTCCGTGACATGGCCGTCGATGCCCACAGCATCACCCTCTTCGTCAACCGCGCGAGAACGCGGGACATCGCAAGCGTCGAGATGGGTTCAAGCCCCTACTTCAAATCCATGCCACCGCCGTGCCCAGGCACTTGGACAGCCCTTCTCCGCCGCTTCGTCATATACCGCGACGCGGCTTTCCGGGGACTCCCTCCGCCAAGCAACCCGATCGATTATGGGCGCTCCCCGGCGACGGTGCTACCCCACCCCTTACAACATGGAACGCCGCTATCCTCGATCGGCCACTGTCTCAAGCGGGCCGTCGGCCGCATCAATCGAGCTCCCCCCCTCCCCCCCCCCCCCCCCCCCCCCCCCCCCCGCGGAGGCTTTGTATGGACCTCGCACTCCTTACGGAAGGGCGCGGCATCGGGCGCTGACGTAGCTAGCGTGCCCTTGGACAAAATACGCCATTGGGGCGGATGGGCGGCCCACAATTCTGCGTTTCAAAGTTGAGTCTGGTTTTGTCAAAAAGGTCGCGCAGGCTGTTTTACACGGTCAAGAGCCGAAATTGGCAGGATGGTTTAGCGAAAGCGTGGAGGGAAAACGGAGTCAGGGGGGGCGCTGCGTGGAACGCAGCGAAAACTGGAAGATGGCAGGCTCAGCTGTTCTAGCTGCTTTTATATCTACTCGTGCTGCACCCAAAAAGGGCGCAACAACAGATGCCTAGTTCCCGTACCACTGAGCAGCACTTGTAGCTGAAAAGCGGTTAGGAGGAAACCCCATAAACTAGTTTAAAACATTTCAAAGTTGAGTCTGGTTTTGCCATTCTTGAGCGAACGGAGAGAGCGGTGGATTGACGGAGAAGAGGTAGCGCCAAGTCATGAAGGAGGCACTGGGAAGGCCACCGCTGCGGAGTCCTGTTGGACTTGGAAGTGGCGGAGGGGGGCGATGTGTCCAAAGAAGAACCATGCGCCAGGTGAAGGAAGAACGTTGGGGTCGATGTAGTCCAGAACGACGTCAGAGTTAGTGGCCCAACCGCCTTGGTAGCGAATGTGGGACAATGGCACTCCGATGGCGTTAGCTGCAGAAGCTGCGCCCTTGCGAAGACTGTGTGAAGTCCAGGAAGTGCCAGCAGGGGGGGCAGCGTTGACTAGACTGATGGCTGCAGACAGCCAGTCTGACATTGTAGCCGCAGTCCAAGGTTTTGACTGCTCGGCCGCAGTGACAGCCCAGAAGTTTGATGTAGCCAAGTCAACAGTAACCAGGGGGACAGATTGGACGTTGTCGATGAAGTGGTGCAGGAGACGTGCCACTCGAGGGTGCTCGGACACCGGAAGGAGAAGTACGCGCAGGTCGTCGGGTCCCCGTCGGCCAGCGCGACCCTTCTCGCGGTCCACTTGCAGGGTGATGTTTTAGTCGTCGACATGCACGTCTCGCACTCGACAGGACACCCCAGTAAGGCCCCTAGCAAAGAACATAAAGTTGACAACCGAGGCCATGAGGGCCCGGAAGTTGTGGTGGTACTCTGGGTAGGGAGCAGACACAATAAGCTCGGCCTTTGTGACGAAGCGGTAAGCTACGTCCGCAGGCAGAGGGACACGCAAAGGGGCAGCGTCCAGTCGGCGCTGACGCAGCATCAGCCCACGCCTTGCTGAAGTTAAGTGCAGGCTGTCCTTGGCAATTGGGTCGAGGTTGTGCAGCTCGAAGAACGTGTTGATCGCAGACATGTAAGGTTGCAGTGACTTAGCGGCGATGTGCCCCCGCTCGCCGATCCAGGCAACGTACCGAACGACAGTCGCAGTAGTCGCCTCCAGCGGGCTGATGTTCTCGGAGTCGTGACAGAACTCCGCGAACTGAGACAGCCGGCCGGCATAGCTCTTGAGCGTCTGAGCGCTGAGGGAGCTGGAGAGTAGGTCGAGCGTCCGCTGGCCCAGCTCGTCTGAGCCGAACGCGTCCTGCAGCCGAGCTCGCAATGAAGCAGCCCAGGGAGCGACAGCTTCGGGCTCGTCAATTACGTAAGTGCGTCGTTTTACGGACAGAGTTCCACCGGTACGACTACTGTTCGCAAAGTACTCGGCAGGAGCAGTTAGGTTCCCGGCGGTTGGCCGGTAGCTGCTGGACGGGTTTGCAGTAGCATTGGTACGGGTTTGCGGGGCTAGGTTCAGGTAAGAGGGCCGCCCTGCGCGCCCTTCGCGCTCGTAGCGCCTGTCTCGCGCGTAACGTACCCGCGCGAAACTTGGTCGTTGCGAACCAGTTGTAACACGTAGTGTAACAACCGACGGACGCAGTGGTGGAATGGTACGGGAGGCGGTTAGTTGAGCCGCCATGTGCAGGTGTGCGGATGGTTGAGCCGCACTCGGCTGTAGCTGTGAGAAGCGCCGCACCGAGGAAGGTCTAAAGGAAGTCTGTAAGGTGGGGGGGTCAGGCCCTAACACGGGGCGCTCATCTCGCCGTTGAGCTGCAAGGGTGCGTCTTGCGGCGGTCACCGAAAGGTGGCCTCGCAAAGCTCCAGCAGCTCCGACGAAAGGCGCCCCACACCGTCAATCGTGCTCACCTTCGCGGCCACGCCCACGTCCACCACCACGTCCTCGCCCACGCCCGCGACCGGCAGCTGCAGCCACCACTCGAGCAGTAGCGGTTGCTTTCGCGCTGCTGGCAACGGTCGCCTCGAAGACACGGCGCTCGTAGTCCCGCATGAGGTCCCCAAACATCGCGGAACCCAGATGCTCCGAAGCAGGCTGAAAATGCTGGGCTCGCAGCACATCCAGAACACCTTGGTCACCGTGGACACGCTTGATCTCATTTAGTCTCCGCAGGAAGGCCAAACGAAACCGAAACGCCTTGTCGATGGCCTCGGCGTGGTTCCGAGCTCTCGCGAGGTAGGGGGTGAAGTCCTGGTTGGTGGCAGGGACGTAGGGCAGTAGCTCGTCGAGAGCCACGAAAAGCGCGGCCATGTGGGCCCCGAAACACGACATCCACAAATACTCCTCCTGGGCCGGCAGACGCCGGTCATCCTGCTTGAGGTACTCGTTCGTTAGGTCGGTGCTCAAGGGAAAGAGTCCAGGCACTCGGCTGACCGGTCGAACGGCCTCATAACCAGACTCTGCTCTCTGCAGTAATTCTGGCACCGCGAGGTAGTCATCCTCGGCACTCACGGATTTTGCTCCGACACGGCCGCTCTGGGCTAGCTCTAGCAAGTCGGGGCGCTCTGCGGCTCCCCCGCTGCCTGTCGGCTGTCCCGCGATGCGCTGCCCGGAGCGAGAGCCATGTGCCCCCTCTCCATCAACAACACGCTCACGAGCCGTCAATTGAGCTACAGCCGTAGCCAATGCACGCACATCTGCTTGCAACGACTTGAGCGTCGGCTCGACGACGGGTTCTTCTCCATCTGACATAGTAACGCACGGACGTACGGACGAGAATATCACACTCGGATGGCGAGCCGGGTGTGGTCTTGAACAACCTGGGGTGACCTTGCTCGCAACTGGTTACGAGACAGTTTTTACATCGCTGCGTGGAACGCAGCGAAAACTGGAAGATGGCAGGCTCAGCTGTTCTAGCTGCTTTTATATCTACTCGTGCTGCACCCAAAAAGGGCGCAACAACAGATGCCTAGTTCCCGTACCACTGAGCAGCACTTGTAGCTGAAAAGCGGTTAGGTCAAGGGAGGAAACCCCATAAACTAGTTTAAAACAGTATTCAACAACTTACTACATCGACCCGACTACGCTTCCTACCCGCGCCGCCGCGCCTGTGTTCGGTTGGCTCTCTCCGACGGTGGCCTTCGCAGATAACCCGTACCACTTAGCAGAACATGTAGTCGGAAAAGCGGTTAGTAGCAAGGAGAGAAGGAACCCCCATACACTAGATCATACTATCCGACATGTGTGCTGAACCGACTACACGTAGATAGTCATATGCAATAATTCACGCGCAACCCTTAATTAATAATAATCAAATTATTATTATTATTTTACCAGGGCGCGTCATCATAACTGCCCACAACGCACTGCTCGCCTCGGTAATAGGTAGGTGGCGCGCAAGCAGCGCGCGGCGGCGCGACAGCGCCATACTCGTACGAGTACGATTACTGAAGTACTTAACCCTGCCGTATTATAAAACCCTAAAACAGCGACAACGTTTTCTCCTATGCTTTTGTCATCACGTTTATTATTATAAAGCTGAGGTGTATTCAGGGCAGGGTTACATCACCCGGCGGCCGCGAGAGGCAATCAGAAAACCACCCGTCATTTCAAAACCAATATTTGACGCCCACTACTTTTCGTTTAAGGTAGGATGGTGGGATTCTTACGAAACATTTAGCCCTGGCATCTTGCGATTAATGGCAGGCAACCTATGGCCGGACATAAAAGCTAAAATCCTACTGGAGTGGGGTTTCTAGAACATTGACGGCATTATGTTTGATGTGTTCACTACACGGGGCTCCATGCAGTCTGAGGGCATAGCCCCCCCCCCCCCCCCCCCCCCACCCGGCATAGAAAGGTCTGAGCACACTCCGAACATGATCCAAGTTACACGTACCCGTGTCAGTGCCAACAATGCCCTTGGGGATGCGCGGTGTTTGTGGAACACACGGGGCACACACATGATTATACACACAGACACACACACACACACACACACACAGTCATTGTGTTTTCCTGCTGTTGTTGGCATTGTCGTTTCATAATCCTTAGCAGTGGGAATGTGACATGAAGCCGCTCCGGACATCAAGACAAACACGCCCCTAATATGCTGTCACCTGCAGTACTTGCACCGGTCGGTAACCGTATGATCGGGTACCCATACGGCCTCCTCAAGGACAGCACCTGGGTACATTCAAAACAGGCCTTCGTAGAATATGAGTAGCTGACATGTAAACCCAGCAACTGCAGTATGTAAGGTTGCAGTGTGTCGGCATGTATACTCCGCGGCAGCCAGCACAGCACATGCCGCAAGTCGCGATTTTCGCTCACGCTGAGCCGCTGTGGCCGAAGAATCACGCCAGCCAGTGTGATGATGGACTGACATGGAAATGCCTGCTCAGCCTGTCAGCACCACCACCCATCCACCAAGCATGCGGGTAGGTGCCAGACAAAATCTCAACCCTCAATGCATCAGACTGCTCATGTGTACCTGGGGTACCTCCAGCACCCGGGTTGGTGCCAACTACATCCCCAACACCGCCCCAGACAGCGGATCAACGCCATGCTGGCGGGGCCTGTGGCGGTGCTACTAGCCATCGCCAGGCGCAATCCTTGAGACAGTGCGGAGTTGCACTCACTGCATGCGAGGTGTCGCTTCATTCTACATAGTTTACATCGCTTATTGGGAGCACAGGCGCCTCCAAGCCCGAGCCGCCGACACGCCGGCCTGCGTGCTAGTCGCCCCCAGGGCGGGACAGCTCCGCCGTGGCCAGGTCGGTGATCTGGGGGTACTCCGCGTGCTCGGCCAGCCGGTTCTGCGCCCACAGCATCATCTTCAACAGGTTCGGCAGCTTGGGCTCTTGTTCCTGCGCCATTGAGCGGCGCAGCGGTCAGGCGGCGCGGCGGTGTGGATGTATGCATCCACGGGGGGACCACTCTTGGCAAGGTATCAGTAGAGAATGCGCCGGCAGCAATGAGGGGGGGGGGGGGGTACGTAGTAGGGAAAGACCCATTCCGTGATGTACCGACAGGGACGGCTGCCTCGCCAAGGAGCGCGCAAGGAGTGCGGCCTGTCGGAGGCTCCCTACCTGGCACTGGCTGGACAGGATGGCCGCGTTGAGCTCGCTCGCGGTCTTCTGCCGCTGCGCAACGTCCATCAGGTCGCCCACCGGGCTGGCGCCGGCGTCGTCGAACGCCAGCAGGGCGACCGTCCGCTCTGCACCAGGGGGCAAGGGGCGCGCTCATGCCCCCACCCCCTTCACTCTCTACGCGGACGAAAGCAAGTTGGCGTGTAGCCCGTCGAATCCGGAAGATGGAACACTATCCGTACGCGGATTTAGTACCCGTCCGTCGAAATCATGGATGTGGTTTACCACCCTCCCCTCTGTTCAGAAGCAAATGCGCAGCTCAACTACGAGTGGAGGCAGCTCGGGCCATGGAACGGCTCGATACAGAGGGGCGGGCATCAGACATCAGAGCGCACCCAGTTCCTCCAGGAAGGCGGAGTTCTCGTCCCCACGCGGCGCGAGATACTCCTGCGCAAAGTCCAAGGCGTCTTCGGTGCGCCCGTCGCGGATCAGTTCGATGAGCCGCTGCTGCTGCAGGTGGAAGAACAGCTGATGCTTCTCCTCGAGAATCTGCCGCAGTCCGGGGTGGGAGGGATCCCAGAAGAGGGGGGGGGGGGGGGGACTAATCAGCCGGGGGCACAGGTGGGGCAGGCATCTGTAGACAGCGCGCAGCCTGGGCACAGATGGGCACCTCGGGGTTCAAGTCGTTGACGCGGTCGATGGCGTCCTCGATGTCGCCATTCTGCACGGCCTTCCTGATCTGCATGCGGTCGGTGATGGACTCCAGGTCCATGGCTGGGGAGGTGCCCGACTCCCTCTCAAACATGCGCGCCGCGTCTACGTAGCCCTACGCAGCCAGAGGCGCCACCGCGTCAGCACCCCAGGCCCCAGAATCCCATCCCGACCGACCCCAGGCCACGCAGCATGCGCCTGTCGGTCCCCCACCCATGGGACGGACCAGGGGGGGGGGGGGGGGGGGGCAGTCACCTCAGTCACCAGGAAGTTCATAACCAGCGAATTCATGTCTTCCTTGCGAATCTTCACCGCGGACAACTTGTTGTCCCACTCCTCCTTGGAGATTGACTTCTTTGAGGACTGCATTGAGGGGGCAGGTGCTGCTGATCAGGGGCCGCCCACAGGCACCGCAGTTGCCCCCAAAACATCCCCTGGCCATACACCGCATCCCCTCCCAGAGCGCGGAGCACAGGAAAAAGGAGGGGCTGCACCTCTCCGCGCCCCATCTTGCTCAGCTCCCTGCTCTGCAGATGGGTAAGGGGCGGGCGGGGGTGGAGGGAAGGCAATTTGGAGCAGGGCACTGGCCCGACCTGCATGCGCACAGCAGCATGACCACTGAACCGCCAGCGGTGCAGCCCCTGAGCGACCCCCCCCCCCCCCCCCCCCCCCCCCCCCCCGCATGCTGCCATGCCGTCCCGAGAAAGCCACAGGAGTGGCGAACTACACGACGGCACAAGGCATAAGCGCACAGCGTGTTGAGGTGATGCCGCAATGCCGCGCAGGGGTGTGGATAATAATGACGCACTTGAGGGAGGTGCTCAGCCGGCACCAGCAGGTGGCTCTGCCCCGCGGGTCGCAGTGTTGGCCGCAACCGTTATTGGGGTGTCGTCCCGCGGCACCGGCACAACCTGATGTGAGCTGCTCGCGCTGCCTGGCGCGCTGTTCAGCAGGCCGGCTCCCGCAGCAGCGCTAGAAGCTACGGTAGTGGTATGTAATACCGCCAAGGGGCACCTCTACTATGCAGGTACCCGTCGTATCGGATATCGCAGCGCGCACATCAGAAAGGATTATATTAGTCGCTAAACATTTTATTTTCGTCCCTGGTCGCAACTGGCACCGCCGCTGCCGCCAGATTAAATAGTCGCTACAGATTAATATAGCGACTATACCACCGCCCATGGCTGGACCTGCACCCAATAGAGTAGTTCCAGGCTAGGAAAAAACGGACGAATTATGTCTCACGGCCCATATATAACATTCATGGGCCGGCATTACTGTTGTCGGGCAAATGTTAGTCGCTATTGCCAGCTCATCAGTGTATCATCTAGCAGATTTTTGCGGCATCACGCGCGCGACGGCATCAACCCCGACCAAAACCGAGCTTTCAGCTGTGCGCGACGTTTTATTATGCGACGACTTAAATTTCCCCTTTATACTTGTATTTTTACATCAAAGCTTTAACGGATGCGCACTACAAACAGAACTAACAGCAACTATGAAGGGATGCCAGCGAAAGAGAGACATAAGCCTGAAACCAAGGTCGAGCAGGAGGCCAGGGAGCCAAGAACCAAGGGGGAGCCAAGGGCACCACGAAGTTGCCAAGCTCCCAGGAACCAAACAAAGGGACCACCGCCCCGGGGTAGGCCATTAGCCGCGGTGCGTGGGGACGCTTGCAGCCAATGACCCGGGTCATAGATAGCAACACATGCCGACGAGCGACGCGACGCAGGCGCAAGAGCACCATCACGTGCCGCGCACGCGGCCGCGACCCCGCCAAGAACAATGTTTGCATGTGCCATCTTGATGAGCAAGGAGAAACGGCGGCGCCACGCAGACAAGAGCTGGCCGACTTTTTTGGCCAGTGTGTGTGTGGCTAGCTTTCGCGAGCTCCACCAAGAAGGCCTCGCTCGGCGTGCGGGGCCAGCGAGCCGAACTCGAAAACGGCGAAATGAACAAAGCGAAGCATGCCGGCGGCGTTTCGGACACCCTCGTCACACTTCTTGATTTTGTGGCGCTCTGGAGCCCGCAATGCAGTCGTTGGATCCGAGCTTGACACGCCGAGGATAGGGGCAATGGTGGTATCGACAACAACCGTGTTCCCGCGGATACCACCATACCCAAAAAGCCCAACATCGGCCGGCCGGCCGTCGGTGCCCTTCGGAAAAGAACAAGCACCCGTCCGACGGGTCCGTGAGGATCTGCACACCCACGCCCAACGCGGACTTCACGTTGTGGCAAACGTCGGAAAGGCCATGTGCCGCCCACTCGTGTGCGGCGTGATTGGAGTCGCCCCCAGAGCAACGTGCCACGTGATCACCGTAAGCGACCGCCCAAGTTGAAGGAGTGAATTCCACGCCAACATCCTCAAAACGGGATAGGATACCTTGTACCGAGAAGGAGCAAAAAGCACAAGGGCATGGCTCGCCAAGGGAGAGGATAGGAGCCGCCGGAAGGCCAAATGGGCGGCAAGCGGCAACGTGGAACATGGAATCGTAGTACTCATGGGAACGCTCACGGACATCACCAAGGCGACCCTCATTTGGAGGATCAGTTACCATGAACGCTGTCGCAGCGCATAAGAGGCGGCCTCGGAAGCGGTAGTTGTTGTCAGGGCCGCTTGTAGGCATACGCGCGGCAAGCTCTACGAAGCGGACCGTGTGAATGCGGTGGCTCAGGGTTTCCTGGACTTTCCACATGGAGTGTAAGGGGAAGTCCGAGTAATGCGGGATAGCTTGGAGGTCGGCCGCTGAGCGCATCGCAGACGCCGGCTCAGCCCCAGCGGCCGAGCAGCCGGCACGGGCAACGTGAGAGCGCTTGGAGGGGAGCAACTTTAGGGCAGAGGCCAACGGCCCCGCTACATCCTCGAGCACCGCGTCTCCACACTCGTCAACGACACGGGTATGAGCAGCGCGAAGCTCAACAACCCACATCGGCGCCGACACGTTGGCGCCGGCATCGGGCTCCAACGATGGGGTGGCCAAAGCCTAGTGAAGCTTGGTGAGGACGCCCCAACAAGGTAGAGGCTATCAGGGCTGGGTACGCCTGACGGGGCGGAAAAGAACGCGCCGGCGTCACTCAAGGTGGCGTGTTGAGCGCGGAGGAAAGTCACAGTTTGGCCAACCACAAGGGCGGTAGCGCCGATGTGGGAGGGATCTACGATAACCACATTATCGCCGATGCCGAGGCCCCCAAATTGGACCGGGAGGGACAGCTGCGTGCGCATGGAGGGCGTATCCAAGAGGTCGGGGCTAACACCCCATATGCCGGCGAGCGTTGAAAATGCGGCGGCGTCTGCATCTTCAAGAAAGGACGTAATAGTGTCGCCATACCCCTCCAAGCGACCCAAGCCCCGAGGCGTGGAGCGGAGGTGGTGGCCGAAACGACGGCCGCGAACTTGCAGCAAACGAGTAGCAGTGTGGGAGTGGAAGTGGTCGGCCAAACCGATAGCCGTGAGCCGAATTGGTGAATTTTTTCGACCGTTCTGTACAACATGTCCCGGGCGAAAGTGGCCGAGCCCACAGGGTCACCAAGCACCTTGATTCCGGTCGAAGAGGCTGCAACACCATGCAACAAATGCCCAAAAGGAAGGGCGCCGCACGGGCCGGGACGAAGAGCCAAGCTGACAATACGCCTGTCGTTTGCGAATGGTGACGCTTAACCCAACGGCGGCAAAAGCAGACGGGGCCACCCACGTAGCAAGCGCAAGTCCGTCACCATTGCCGACCATGTTGACGTCGGCATAGAAGGCCGCCAACACTGAGTGACTGGGGGCAGCCGCGGCGATGCGAGCATACACTCGGGCAGCGACGGCGGCGAACAAGATGAGGCCGAGGACGCAACCCTAGCGGACCCCTCGACGGCTTGGAATCCGGAGAGAGGGACCGGTTTGGGAGCCGTCGAAAGCGTACAGATTGGAGTCTTGACCATAAAGCATGATCGCCGAACGCAATAGAGGCTGCCAAACAGGGTCCTCGAGCAGTGTGCGGAACATTTCGGAGCGGTAGAAGGAATTGGACGCGTTTTCGGCGTCAAGCTGCACCAAGGCGAGGAATGGATCCGAGTCTAGGAGAGATCGCACAAGGAATTGAACTAATTCCACGCCACCCTTAACGCCAAAACCGAATTGGCCGTGGGCGGCAAGCCATTGGGCGATGGGCTCGCCATGAGCGCGCAAGAGGACGCGCATAGCGTACCGGACGAGCACGCGAGCACGCTGCCGATGCCAATGGGCCGAACGGACTCTTCATGTCTCCGGCACTAAGTTCCAACGCATTGCGCTCCGCCGGCGTGAGCTTTACTAGGGGAACCAAGGTAGCTGAGGAAAGGAAATGGGCGACGCCAGCAGGGACCTCCGCATTCGCGATGGCCTCAGCTATGCCACGGAGGTGGGAGCGCAAGCAAAGGGCACGGAGAGCCTCAAAGCGGATGCCATCGAGGAATGGGGCAGAACCATTGGGGCTGCTAGACAACACCTTGCAAACGTCCACCGAAGCCTCAGGGAAAGTGAGGCGTTCCAACGAGAACGGATCCGGGAGCGCGCAAGGAACATGGTCCGGGGTCCGGGGGTGCAAGCGGAGGAGCTCTTCGTGAAGTTAGCCGCGGGCCAGCGGGCGCGAGCGGGACTGAGTGAAGGGCGGCAGTTGCGCGGCTGTACTCGCCCACCGCAGCCAAGGCCAACCCCTCGGTCATTTCCCCTTTGTACTACTGTAGTACTCCAGTAGCCTGGAAATACTCATAACTGAATAACTGCTCGTGCGCTACTGGTTATTCTCGTATACTGCTGGTACTTTTTTTTTCTCGCCCCCCGGGACAGGACTGGCACCAGTGAAACCCTTGCAGCGTCTCTACGACGGCCGTTTAGGCAGCAATCCAGTTACGGAAAGCCCTGGGTAGGCGACGCTCCGTTATAGTCAGCAAGCAAATTGCCGAAGCATTTCGCAAGACTAACTAGAGGCTAGTGACGGAATTTCCAACACTGTTGGATCACCGTCTAAAACACTGCCATCAAAATACCCGGCACTGACCACGAAAGGTCCGCCCTACCCGTTTGGGCGTCGGCCCATTCGAGTAATGCGAGTTGGGGCAAGCCCGAACCCGCGGAGCAAAGCATTTCGGGAGTGCGATACATGTGCAACAAAAAAAGCGATGTGAGGGAGGGCCCGACGCCATAGCTGGAAAAATTTCCCAGTACTGCTGGTGCTACTTGTATCAGTACCCGTACTCAGCTGCCGGCCACCCGACGACGATATGTGTCGCCCGCGCCAGCGCAGATGCATATCGTACTCGTATTCGTACTCCTAACCGCCTGAACCTCCGCCGAGATCAACGATTACTACGCTGAGCTGCTGCCGCCGCCGATAACACGCGGAGGGTGCCGGTGACGCTGCTTCGACCAGCAGCCAGCGACGCGGGTTCCCTAACACACGGTCGGTGGACAGCCACACGGCACACAACCCAAGGCAGCAACCAAACCCTGGTCAAAAGGTCAGGAGAAGCTGTGCGAAGTGGCCTTTCGGCCCGTCGAGGCCAGGGACGGGTGCAGAGTGACGGCAGGGCCTTCCGGGGCGTCTTGCACAGACCTAACCGCCGAAATAACCATCTGGGGTGGCCTTCCACCGCCTCCCGCCTGCATGGCACCTCTCTCGCGGACGCAGAGCGTGGTGCTTTCTCAGCTGCTGCTTGTGGCTGCGTTGCTGCCCTCGACGACGGGAGCCTCCGTGTCGAAGTACTTCCTGCCAACTGAGAACGATGTGCGGTGGTATCGCAACCCTCGCGACCTGGACATGTACGAGGACATGTTCACGCTCCCGCCCACGGGGCTGATGATGCCAAGCGTCGAGCCGAGTACCGACGAGCTGAGCAAGGTTGAGCTAGAGGGTGGGTTTGGTCGCTGCAACGACGGGTCAAATCCTGTATACTACATAGGCTACGGCGCTGAGTCTACCAAGTGGATGATATTCTTTGAGGTGAGCCGCCTGCCCACAGATAATCCTTCATCGATATTCACGGAGCAGGCGAGCGGACAAGCGCTTGGGTCGGGAGATGTACGGGGAAAAACACGGTAGATCGCGGCTGCAATCAGAGTCATGCTAATCTGGCCAGCTCTCTAGGCAAATCCACAGTGCAGCGCACTTTCACAGAAACTTGTCTGTGATGCTGCGTGTTCGTGGTCGCTCTTTGGCGCCACTCTGGGAAAGGTGCCGCACTCCTCCATCAATTCACGACACAGGTCCTGGCGCTGCTCGCAGGGAGGTGACTGGTGCACCCGATACGACAGCAATGGCAACAAGGACAACCGCCGGAACTGTGTCATGCGCCGAGACAAAACCGGTCTCCAGGGAGGTTCAACGCGGGATGACCCGGATGCCTTGGAGCTAAGGTGGCTAGGCAGGGAGTACGGGCAATTCTCCACTGACAGCGACCGGAACCCGCTCATGCATGACTGGAACAAGGTGTACATCAGGAACTGCGATAGCAGCTCCTTCACGTCTGCTCGCGTCGACGTGGTTCGCGAAGGCTCGGAGGTGCTCTACTTTCGCGGGAAGTACATCCTGGATGAGCTGCTGGCTGACCTGATCGACACCAAGAAGCTAGGCCACGCGACAGACGTCGTGATCACTGGCTGCAGCGCTGGGGCCCTCGGAGTGTACTTGCACGCGGACCTCATCAAGGACGCCGTCCAGCAAGGGGCACGCCGGATCGGCCGCCCGGACGCAGACGCCATCAAGGTCGTGGCAATGGCGGACTCGGGCTTCTTCTTGCACCACGCTGGCGGCCCCGAGGACTGCAACTTCATCCAGAGGATGCAGTTCCTTTACCAGGAGATGAACATCACCGACGGGCTGCAGCCGGCCTGCGTGGCTGCCTTTGGAGAGGCCGACCGCTACAAGTGCCTGTTTGCAGAGACGGCAATCCACTTTGCGCGGGTCCCTGTGTTCACGCTGCAGAGTATATACGACGGGTGGCAGCTGCGATGGATCGGGTGCGAGGCCAGTGATGGAGACAGCAAAGCGTGGTACGGCAGCGAAATGTGGGAGGCGCTGGAGCTGGCAACACGCCACCCCAAAAACGGGGGCTTCGTCGACGCGTGCCAGCACCACTGCCACTGCTACGAGAGCATCAATATCGATGGCGACAATCAGGCGACAGCGTTCCGCAAGTTCTACAACTCGGAAACGTCCCAGCGGGTCTGGAGGACTCAGACATGCGATGTCGACATGGGTGGGGAGTGCCCCTTCAAATCAAGCTGATCACGCGAGGCGGCTCCTGTCGTCCCATGGTTGGTCCGATCCGTTTGTAAGTGAGCAAGTGGTACGTCAGTCCACTGGCAATGACCGCTCCCTGTTGAGGTTTGACACTTTCACCCCCCCCCCCCCCCCCCTCCCAATGCACACGGGCACTGCATAGATGGCGTTAGTCGCTACAGACGATGCTTGTAAAGCATGCGCACTGCCCGTTGCCACATACCCCGAGCACCCGCCAAAGGAACAGTTCTACACAGACGCCCCGCCCCAGCGAGTACCGGCCTCCAGCCCCCTTCTGTGCGGGTACGCGGTGCTACAAAGATCCCCATCCTGCAACCGGGGCGCATGGGCTACCGCCTGCTGGGAAGGTTGAACCACGCCGCTGGGATACGGACGCTCTGCTGGGATGTGCCGCGTCGGCGGAAGCCGGCGGTTGTAACGCTGAGTGGGGGCACGCATCGAGGGACCGGGCCGCTCCAGCATCCCAGGACACTGTGACCTGTTTACCGGTGCGTACAAGTTGCTGTGACGGCGCAATGCCGGCGGCGGGGGGAAAGCGGGTTGGGTTCGTCGGCGCGTGCCAGAGAGGGGCGGGGGGGGGGGGGGGGGGGGGGGGGGGGGAATAACACGGCCATCATGCCAGCACAAGACGCGTTCCGCTGAAATCCCCGGATGACCATGGTCGGATCGTGCACAAACCCAGAATGTGGTTTCGGAGCCTACTCGCTCAGCCGCTTTTGAGTAACACTGGCGGCCGCCTAAATGACAGTGACTACCTTGCGGGCGGCCATCGAAACCGCCCAATACGCGCGCCCCGGGGTTTAGTCCAATGTGCACAAACTCCTCGCCTGCGGGTCGCACCGCAAGTGGTATCCAGGACGCAAACATCGAAACCGGTGGGGTGCGAGAAGGTCCGGCGGGTTCATTGACGAGCAGCAGCGAGCCATCCGGAAGCGCACTCGCACGGGCATTTAATGCGTCTGCACGACAATGGGGCTAGGTAGAGGTACAACGGGTGAATACTGTCACATCGAGCTTGGCCTTCGGAGGGCTACATGCTACGGGCTCGTACAGCGGGATCGTAAGACAGCCGGCCTGGTTCGCCCGGCAGTAAAGTTGGAATCTCACATTGGCGTACCAGGCAGGCAGAAGCGAAGGCAGTCCTCTGCGCACCGCCGGCCGTGTTGCCCACGCCTAGCGACGAGCCTCCGACTCCCCGGCCGGCAGCAAAGGACGCGGGGTGCCATTTATAGACATATTGCCCTGCCGCTGCCGGTTCGTCAAGGCCGCTTGCCGCCGTCATGTGGCCGCAGCCGCTGCCAGTGGGCAAGCTCCGACGCGTGCCCCAGCCGGAGCAGCTCCCGGAGCAGCTCCCGCTTGTGGTTGAAGCAGAGCGGCAGGAAATCGCCGGCGGCTTGGCAGGCGCTGGAGACGACCTCGCTGTCGCCGCTCTGCAGCTGGCTGAGCAGGTTGCTGCCGATGGACTCCACAGCCGCATCGGACGGCACATCCTCCGCCACAACCTGGGCAAAGGGCGGGGGAAACACGCGGCCGTCAGCGGGCCGCTCGTGCCAGTCAGTGCCGCGGGCGAGGGCGGCGACGCAGGCGGGGCGATGGGGCGGCACCTTGAGCAGCTTGTACGCCTGGCGGCGCAGGCTGCCGTCGCCGCAGCCGGTGAGCTGCAGGATGCTGGGCAGCATGGGGAGCAGCAGCCGCGGCATACGGCGGCCCACTTGCTCGATGTCTGCCACGAGCTGCCCCACCGGCAGTGCCTGCAGCCCCGCGTCCAGCCTCCCGTGCGCTGAGCCGGCAGGCATGGGCGCGTGGGACAGGGGACAGGGGACAGGGGGGGGGGGGGGCATGGCGGCACCGGTCAGGCAAAGCCATGGACAAACACCAGCAAAGCGAACCCAATTTGTAGGTGGGGAGGGGAACATCAAACACATTATCGCGTCAAACACATCGCCGCCGCCGCCGCCGCCGTCGTTCGACAGCGTCAAACACACACGCGTCAAACACATTATCGCAAAAGAACACATTATCGCCGGCCGCCACACAGCGTCAAACACATCGCCGCCGCCGCCGTCGTTCGAGTTTATGGACAGCCATCGCCCCGAAAAAGCCGGCTGGCGTTAAACCGCTCTCATCGCGTCCCTCGGGATCTGAGCTCGTGTCTGCCCCGGCCGCGGCCAGCAACAGGAAAGGCGCGTGTTGGTAGCCATCACGGGGGGGGGGGGGGGGGGGGGGGGCGTCGGCGGGGGCGTGTCGCTCACCCTGCATCACCCCCGCGTCCACCACCCGCTGGGCGGCGCTCTCCACATGCAGCGCGCCCGCCAGCTGCTTGCCGGCGTCGCGCACATGCTGCCACACGCCGCGCGGCAGCGCCTCGGGCGCGCCGGCGCCGGGCAGCTCCCCGGGGCGCGCACACCCCTCGCGCCACGCCGCCACCATCTCCCGCAGCGCCGCCAGCTTGGGCACGGTGGGGAACGCCTGCGCGGGGATCCCAGGGTTGGGGCGGGGCTCAGCGCGCCGGGGCGGGGGGGGGACTGCGCACAAAGACCTGGCAAAATCCTAAAACCCCATAGCAGCGAGGGGGCTACTGAAGCCGGGGCTGCGCGGAGCAACTGAGGCCCAGTCCGCGGCGTTTCTGGCTGCTATCCGCCTGGAGGTCCGTCCCGGCAGGACAATGTAGTACTGCAGAGGCGAGAACCGGATTAAGCCCGGCGGCAGGCATCCAAGAAGGAAGTAAAGTCCGCCCCGGGGCATCGGCCGAAGCCGCCCCAGCACTTGACCTCATCGTGCGCCAACGTGGGTCTGGCATAGCCCGTAGACCGCTGCCTCATTCCAACCCCGCAGGGCTAACGCATCAACCGGGTGAGGTTACCCGGGACACGCCGCCGGGCCGATATTGCCGAAAATGAATCGGCCAGGAATCGATACTCGGGACCTCTGCTCGCGTACGAGACGACCGCTCAACCGAGCGGACAAGGGATGCACCAGCCTTGTTCCCCGGGAACCAGGAGTGTTCCCAGGAATGGCGGGCATCGAGTTCTGGCGGATGATTCCGCACGTACTTGTCGCCACTGCTTGCGCCCCCGCGGAACCGAACGATCCGTTAAAATAATAAATAAGGACTGCATTCTGGCATCTGGCATTGCACAGACAACGATATATTCTAATCCCCGCCAAGAGCAACACCCTAGCCAGCTAGGCTCCGCAGGCTGAGGGATGAAGCCCTAAAAACCCTGAAGTGGTCTCCAACCCTTTTGCGCGAGGGGGGGGCAGGTCCGGCCTGTGCGGTCAACTTGCATCATCCAGAATCGAGTCGGTCTCGTGGTTGCTCTGCGGGGAGGCTGAGGTCCGTGGCCCATAGCGAACACGTGCATCCAAACAGTCCGGGGGTATACACGGTAACGCCCAGAGCTGGGCACAGCTGCCGGACTTCTGCTGCCGGCATAACATATGTGCATTAGCACTCACGTTACGGGACGCGTCCGGCCGCTGACCCGGCGTAAACAGCGCATAAGCATGAGCATAAGTGGCACAATAAGTGCCTCGCTAAAAAGGTTTCACACCGGTGAACCACATCGGCAACCCTGGCGGGTACCCCTGGGCCCCGCGCCGCGCGCCGGTCGCTTGGTGCAGGGTGCTGCTCCTGGTGCCCCCTGGGGCCAATCGCCGAGGGCGCAACGCCGACGAGCGGCAGACCCGCGAACGCGCCCGCGTCTGTAGTAGAAACGCGCTATTGCTTTTCGCTACACCGTAGTCCCCGAGGACATTGGGGACTACGCCGCCGAGCTGCTGGGCACCTGGAACACCGATTGTTTTGACTACTACAAGACACACGGCGAGGAGTTTGCTTGCATCGGTACAAACAGCAACGGAGCGCACCGTTCTGCGGGAGGCTGCGGATGGCAAGTCGGCACAGTCGTCAATGTTTGCAGTGCGTGAAGCGGAGCGCATTGTTGGTGCTAGTGTTGAAGAAGGTTTTGAGTGGATAGCTGCAATGCGGCAACACGCCAATGCCGGGTGGTGCGGGCGGTGTCCGGCTGGCTAGCACATCAGGCGTACGTCTCATTTGACCATTGCAATCCTTTGCTGCTGACACGGTATAGCCGGCGGACATGGCGCGCCAATCCTCTCGGCGCATTTGGCCCTGTGGCCTATTCTTGCAGCGTCAGCCTTGCCATATACTATGCCACAAACACTTCTGTAGATGCCACAAGTACTTCTGTTCTGCCTGATACTTGTGCACTTTTGCTTCTGCCCGAAATAACTAACTTAAGCCATATATCTAACTTATAAGGCTTAAGTTATAACGAACTTGTACCTTAGTTGTGTTATGTCATAGGTGCCCCCAGCGGCACTTGTACCCAACCCTGGTAACGACACCCCGAAATGGGCTCAATTAATATCCCCCGCCCGGGCAAGAGCGCTAACGGTAAAGTACACGAGGTAAGGCACCCCGGACCAGGGCCGGAGCCTTGCCTGTCCGGCGGGTCGCTAGCCGGGCAGGCGCACCCCTCCACAGCCGCCACCCACGCGCCATCGTTGGTTGCGCCTAGCCAATGTGGCCATCGGCTCCTCCGAGCCCCACGGCGCTAGTGCGCAACCGCGGGGCGCCCCCGAAGTTCGCGATTGCCCGCGATGAGGGGACCAGGGTTCGAGCCCACGGGCCTCTCGGATAAAAGACGGGTTCGCTGACTTCCCCCCGAAAGCAACGCTGTACTTGCGGTTCCCTTTTCGTCCTCGGAGGGTCCTATACATCCATGCTGTGTTGGCAGTAGTTAAATAGAGTGTGTGTATGTTTTGGGGGGGGGGGGGGGTTAGGGGGGGGGGGGTCGTACCTGCGGCAGGCGCGCCTCGAACCGCTTCTCCTTGGGCTCCAGCGCGGACAGGCGGTCCAGCTGCGCGAGCAGCAGCCCCGCGGCGCGGCCCCCGGCGGCCATGCAGCCGCACAGGAAGTCCGCCATGCGGGCGATGCACGCGACGGCGGCGGGCTCGCTGCGCATGCCGCCCCGCAGGCGCTGGCTGAGCTCCAGGTAGGTCGCCAGTGCCATGCCAAGCGCAACATCCGCGGCCTACACAGGCGCCAAAGGGGGGCGGGGGGGGGGGGGAAGGCAACCCGCCGCGGCCATTAGAGCTCTACTGCGGCCATCCCAGCTCCGGGCGCAGGGATCCCCCCCCCCCCCCCCCCCCACCTCTCCAACAAGTACCCGAAGTTGACGAGTTCAGTGTGGGGTGTGTCGCTGCTGCCGATGCGCTCACAAATCACATTATGGAACGGTCGCGTGATGGCGCAGGCAGCAGTCGAGCCAGTCAAGCAGTCAAGCCAGGCGCTGCACGTATCGGTATATGCAGCCCATTCCTCCCTGGCCTCCCTGGCTCGCCTTGCCCGACACATAGGCGTTGGTTATGTCCTCCCGAAGGACCTCTCCTGAGCGGAAATGCGGACGTATTTGGCCGAGGCTTCCGCGCTGATACTTGTGGCACAATGAGTGCCCGTGTACTGGGCGAGTGGCCGGGCGGATATACACCTCGTCAAGGCTCCGCAAGGGCAGGGCGCGACCGAGCTGCTCGATGCGCAGGTGACCGCAGCCCTCCCCAGTTCTCGCCGCTCAACTGCAGTAGTGAAAGGCATCAGTGTGGGCGCGTCGTTGCGAATCGTCGGCATCGTTAGCCCGCAATAAAACCTGGGGTGTATATGCCCAGGCGCCTTATGCGTCAAACCCGTTGCCACAGTACGGCACGGGTGTCCCCGCGGGGGTTGTGACCGGGCTGCACAATATGATACAATTACGCACCCGAGTGTTTCCCACTGCCCGCCGATTGGCCCGGATTCGTGCCATGCCTGAGCGGTTCCTCGAACACAGCCCCGCATGTGGCGGAGGTGAATCTGAGATTATCGAACATATGTTGGTGGAGTGCCCGCGGTTGAGGTATCACCGTCATAATGTTGGGTTGTTAGTTCCGGAGTTTAGGGGTTTTATTAGTAGTCAGGTTATTGCGTCAACACCTGAGAACTTAGCGACTAACTGTCTTTATTTTGGGCGTCCCCCCCCTCCCTTCATGGCGCCCTGGATTTTACTGGGATAATTAAATGGGGAAATATTCCAGCTATGGCGTCCGGCCCTCCCTCACATTGCCTTTTTTTTCTTGCACATGTATCGCACTCCCGAAATGCTGTGCTCCGCGGGATGGGGCTTGCCCCAACTCGCATTACTCCAATGCATTCGCCGGTTTGAATGCATGATGGGCCGACGCCCAAACGGGTACTGGTTGGGCGGACCTTTCGTGACCAATGCCGGGTGTACGATTTGATGGCAGTGTTTTAGACGACGGTGATCCAGCAGTGTTGGAAATTCTATCACTGCCCTTCAATTAGTCTTGCAGAGTGCTGCAGCAAGCTCTTGTTGACTATAACGGAGCGTCGCCTACCCAGGGCTTTCCGTAGCTGGATCGCTGCGCCAAAACGGCCGTCGTAGAGAGGCTGCAGGGGTTTCCCTGGTGCCAGTCCTGTCCCGGGGGCGAAAGAAATGATCGATGTGTAGCGACTAAGATACCTACGCACTTATTACACCGATTGTTTTAGTATCAATGCTGCCACTCAAGCAAGGGCATTGTTTGTACCATCATGGCGCAGCCATCATCGGATAATAACACACATGCGTATCTTATGCCTCCATGTGGAACGTGCGCGGCCTCAATCACCGGGATCACAACCACCAGCATGTCCCAGCATCAGCGCCGGATGACTCGATACGTCAATCGCACCGGACAGTGGTCAGCAAGCGGGGCTGTTGCACGCCCCCCGCCCCCCCCCCCCCCCCCCCCCCCCCCCACTCCCCTCAGCGGCCTCCCGCTAGCCCACAAAGCCTGGCCGCCACAAGGGTATGCTAGGGAAGTCTGGGTCCATGCATGCACGCAAGAACTTGATGCGTGCCTCAAGTAAGAACTGCCACCCGTATGCCCGCTCCGTGAGCTCAGCTCAACAGAGCACATCACAACACTATCACATCCGACTACGAGTGCCGGCGGACCTAACAGAACCCTTGTTATACGCCTCAGATTGAGGTCGCATGCAACCGATAACAACATTCACCCCAGCTCCGCCATAGGCCTCTCTCTGCCTTTCACGTCTTGCAGGCAGGGCAGCTCCTGAAGCGCAGTGTTCCCAATACCGTTCCGGCACCCGTATCCGAAAGCCACCGCTCGGCGCGCATTGCGTGGCTGGTGGGTGCCCGAAGTGGGGGGGGAGAGGGAGGGGGGGGGGCACCTCGCGCTGCGGCGCGTCGGGCGCCAGGAGGGTGGCCTTCAGGGTGTCCAGCAGCCCGAGCAGGCGCGTGGCGGTGCGCATCACCGCGCCGCGCACCTCCACGCTGCCGCCGCCGCCGCCCAGGGCGCGCAGCGCGGGCTGCAGGCCGCCCAGCAGGCCGGGCAGGTGCGGCAGCAGCATGCCCGGGTGCTGCAGCGCGAGGTCGCGCGCCAGCAGCAGCGCCGCCGTGCTGTCCGCCTCCTTCTCGGGCGCCGTGCCGGCGGCGATGCGGCCGCACAGCATATGGCACGGAGCTGCGCCGGGGGACATGGGTTCGGGCACGAGCAGCCAGGGGGGGGGGGGGGGACTCAGGCTCAGCCAGTGCCCCGGCGCACGGCAGACTGTTCGCGAGCGGCCCTGGCCCCCCCCCCTAGGCCGTCGCTGAGTAAGACTGTTCCTATGCTTGTTATGACCCGATTGATGTTTAGGGTTGTTCTGTTGAATACGTGTTCTCTTGAGCCTGGATGACCCGCCTATGGCGACACGATTCTCAGCAAAACGATTTCTCAAAAGAGAATTCACGTGCCACTTCACGTACCAGGAGCAGCCTGCTCCTGCTCGTGCTGCCTTTCCAATGACAGCCGGCTTCTGCCTTCAGGTATTCATTCTGTGTCTTTCGTTGCTCAATGTGGCTGCTTGTGTGAAACATATATGTTTAGAAGGCATGTCACGTCATGATAGGTAGGTGGGGCTGATTGATTGGAGCGGCTCTCCGGGCTAGCTGAACAGTGCACGCATGGCGATGAGGGAGGGCAGCCCAGGAGCGTGAGCGGGAAGTTGGGGGGGTGGGGGGGGGGGGGGGGGAGGGAGGAAGGGAGGGGGGCGCTGCCCACCCGACAGCGCGCTGCTGGTGCGGGAGCCGTCCACGTGGAGGCCGCCGCCCAGCACCCGCCGCGCCCTCGCCTGCGCCGCGCAGCCACCGCCGCTGCCGTCGCCGGGTCCTCGCGCCCCCAGCACCTGCACCGAGCAGCCGGGGCACTTCAGTTGCTGCAGGCTCACCCCCCACCCCCCCCCCACCCTCTGCCGGCCAGCGACCGCAGCAGGCGGGGACCGGCCGGAATGTCTGCAGCTTCGCGAGCCGAACGGGAACTAGGATTGGACTGTGAGGACTCAATGGGCGACCGTCCGGAAGATATCTACCAGTCACAGTGAACATCGATTCGAATACCAGAGGGACGACCGCACTCGTGGGGAAACGAACGATGGCATGTTGTCCAATGGCGCGATGGTTGGTACGCGCGACATGTCGCTGTTTTAGCCTTCTTACTAAGTTCCCCTGCCTTTGGCGTAATCAGTGGACGACTGTCACCTCAAGCCGGGCTTGCGCATGACACGGCCGCTGTGCTTGTCGCAGGCGCACCTGTTGGACGGCGTCGCCCACCGCGCCGGGTAGCGCGAGGTAGAGCTGCTGCACGACGTCCGCGCAGGCGTCGCCCCAGCCCGGCGCCGGTGCGGCCGCGGGGCCCTCCGCGGGCGCGCTGAGCAGGTGGGCCACCAGAGGGCGCAGCAGCTCCGGCTGCGCCCCCACCGCGACCAGCAGCGGCGGCAGCCGCGGGGTGGGCCGCCCGCTCGGCTGCCCGCCGCCGTGGCGGTGCTCCGCCGCCACCAGCTCCCCCAGCCGGCACGCACCCGCAGCGTCCAGCGCGAGGCCGCGGCGCGGGGTGGCGGCGGCTGGGCGGCCCTGCGAGCAGCGCCGATCCAGGGCGTCGGGAGGCGCCAGCCGTCAGCCGTCCGCACTTGCCGGCATCATAATGTCTACCGTGACGCGTGTTGTGGGTCCACGGGACCACCCCGGCCGGTGACATCACACACGGGCGGAATGTCAAATGCGCTCATTAGAGTGCGCGGCTCAGGATGGGATGGGATGTCGTTGAGCGGGGGACCATATGCAGTGGATTGAAAGGGTACTGCTGAACAGGATCTATCAGACAACACCAGCCGGTGCACGACATGCTGCGGACGGCAGCCTGAGTGACACCGGCCGGGCAGCTACCCGTGCAAGAAGTCAGGCAGATGATACCACAACGGGACCCCCCCCTCCCCCCCCATCGCCCCGCTCCTCCCCAAACACACACCCGGCCATCCTGCATAGCTTCATCCCATACCCAACAGCCCGCCCCCTTGGTACACGCCCTGGCCGGCGGGGGAGGCGACCCCAAAAAAGGCAGAGAGCAGCAGTTCCAAGAGGATGTCCGGGGTTGACCTTCTGATCGGAGATTGCCCTAAACGATGCAACTGGTCGGACTGACCCTCCGCGGCCGTGGCGGGGACAGACCTACAGTGGAGGCGCCAAGCCGGGGAAAGCCCGGCACTGGCCTCCGCACGGACGATGCGGCGCGGTGCAGTGCGGGTCTCGTTCGATGGTGCTCAGAGCCCCCATGAACGCAGCCATTTGAGCGCCGCATATCCGAGGGGCTTGTGAAATGGCGGGCGCTGTGAACCCCGGATGCTGCACGCGTGTGTTCTAAGAGCCCTTTGTATACAACAAGCTTGCCAGCTAAAGGTGTCCTGACAGTCCCATTCACGCCCCAGGGGCGCGTAACAGCGGGGCACCGCTAGCAAACGCTACGAGTAGTGACACAAGGACGAGTGGGGCTGCATTAAGGGAGGGGGCTCACCGCCGCCGCCTCGATCGCATCCAGCACCATCCGCACCGCGCCCGGCTGCCCCGCGCCCGCGCCGCTCCCCGCCAGCAGCGCCCCCAGCAGGCGCGCGCGCGCCGGGCCGCCCGCGCTGTGCAGCGCGTGCGTGGTCAGCGCCGCGGCCGCCGCGCCGCTGAGGGGCGGCAGCTGGGTGGCCTGCAGCTCCGGGTCCGCGGCCACCAGCGCCTCCACCAGCAGCCCCGCGCCGCGGCCGGGAGGCGCCTGCGCCCCGGGGGCACACACGCCCAGCACAGCGCGGCCCTCAGAAGGCCACCCCCGCTGCTGGCCGGACAGAGCGGGATGATACCCTCCCCCCTGCTGCCTCTATCATGCGACATGTCTGCGTGTCCCAACGGGCGGGACGGGCGACAGTGGCACTTCTCCAATGCCGGTACCGGTGGCCGCACCGCCATAAGAGACTTCATTCGGTCGCTAGGAGGACTCCCTAAGCTCCGCTGCAACATCCTCGCTTATCCGTCGAAGTACCGATGAGAGTTGGGAGGCGCTTTCTTACTCGCCGACTTCGTGATATGGTGCCGGCTCCGTGACCCTGACCGGCTCCCCCACCCTGACTGACTGGCGCCCCCACCCCCACCCCGACTTCACCAACTCTGCCGGCCGTCAGCTCGAGCTGGCAACACCACGACGCAACCTGTTAAGGGTCGTTTGCAGCAGCGCCTGTGATGCGGGCGCCCGGGGAGTGTTCACCTACTAAAGGTGTTCCATGTATGGTTCATCCATGTACGGAAGGGAAGGGAAGGGGAAGGGGGGGGCGGGTAAAGGGCGTAGAGGGAGGGGCGGGCAGCTGGAGGGCATCATGCGGCCCGCGGCGGGCGTCGGTCGGAAGCGCGATTGCGCGGTTGATGTATACCCTAGCTGCACCAGACCATACATGCGGGCCTGACGCAGTGAGCACGCGTTCGATGCTTCGTTGGTGGGTTGGCCCGTGGAGGCAACCGGGTCACTGTGCCGTATTTGGGGGTGACTGTCTAGAAGCGGGCGTCGAACCCCTCTGGCGGCGGAGTGTGCTTGGAGAGGAGAAGGGAAAGGGGGGGGAGGGGGCGGGCACCTGGACGCTGCTCTCCGCCAGCCCGGCCGCCAGGCGCTCTGCCAGCGCCACGCTGCCGCCCTCCTCCGCCGCCGCCTCCCGCAGCGCCCCCAGCAGCGCGGGCCGCAGCCTATCCAGGGGCGCGTCCTCCCAGCGCTCCGCTGCGCCCTTTGCAGCGCCCTCCGGCGGCCCCACCAGAGCGCGCGCCAGGCCCTCCGCGCCGCCGGGAGGACCCATCCGAGCCGCGCGCAGCTGCGCTGCCAGCGGCACGGCAAAGAGCGCGCGCCCCGCCGGCACAGGGCTGCCCCCCTCGGCCGCCAGGGCGGTCGACAGAGCCGCCAGCCAGCCGCCCTCCGCCGCCGCTGACCCGCGGCGGGCGGTACAGGCGGCGGCGCGCTGCAGCGCCCTCCGCAGCCGCCAGTAGGCGCCGGGCGGCGACGAGGCCCCGCTGCCGCTGCCGCTGCCGCCTTCGCCGTGGAACAGCCATTGCACCGCCGCCTTGGTGTCGCCGGGCGTGCAGAACGGCTCCGCGCTGGGGCGGCCTGCTCCTGTGAGGGACGGTCCGCCAGGCGCCGCTGCCGCCGCGCCTGCCCGGCTACCGCTGCCACTGCCGCTGATGGCACCGCCGCCGCCGCCGCCGCCGTCCACATCCATCGGCACCCTGCGCGCAGGCCAGGGGGTGACCGGGCGGAGAGTGAGGATTGATATGGAGGGGGGAGGGGGACTCGGCATGGCATGAGGGGCAAGCGGTCACAGGGCATCCTAGCTGCGGTGCGGCAGTAAGCCCAATGTGTTACATATATATATATATATATATATATATATATATATATATATATATATATATATATATATATATATATATATATATGCATATACACATACATATATATGTTTGTATATCTTTTTTTTTTTTTTTGGGGGGGGGGGGGGGGGGGTTGCGCATCCTGGGGTAAGTCCCATCTCTGAGCCACAACCCGCAAGACCTTTGTAGCCGGGCATCCCTGCAGGCCGCCCTGCACAGGCCAAAAGGGGCCACGAGACGAACGGGCGGAGACCCGGGGAAGGGGGGGGGGGAGGAGGTCGCTGGGGTGCGTTCCTGCCGCCGCCGCCACCGCTGCTGTAGGAGCACAAGTCGGCCGCTGAGATGGCAACCGGTGGCCGGATGTTGGTGGGAACGGCGATCTACAGAGAGACGAGAGGCTTGGCCAGCGCAGCCTTTGATGGAGAGGGTTGTGAGTCACTGGTTACCAATGCCGTCGGGTTCACCCCGAGACGCCTGCATGTACCCCACGGCTGACTAGTTTGAGCAACTGTGAATGGGGCGTCTCGTACGGTGGGCCCCTTATTGCGATCAGCGCAACGAACCAGTTGACTGTGAAACGGCCTCCGTTTCTGGCGGTGTGTTCTGATCCCATTTCATCTCATTCCTAAACTCATTAGTATGCCCCTGCAGCGCGTGCAGGTTGCTGAGGTGATGGGGAGACAGAGAGAAGGGCGAGAGGGCCGCGGGAGAAGAGGGGGGCATGGGAGGGGAGAGGGGGGGTGACCTGTCACCGGCGCTGCCGCCCGCGCGCAGCTCGGGGGAAAGAGAGCGCAGCGCCGCCAGGAAGGCGGTGCCGGCGGGGGGGCTGGAGGCGGCGGGCTGGCTGGCCAAGAGCCGCGCCTGCGCGGCCGCCACCGCGGCGGCGGCATGGCGGGGCCCCCAGCGCGCCGTCCAGCCGGGCGCGAGCTGCGCCCCCAGCCCCGCGCCCGGCAGGTCGTCCAGCCGCGCCAGCAGCGCGGCGCTGGCCGCGGGCGCCAGGCTGGCGGAGCGCAGCGCGCGCAGCATGTCCGCCGGCCCGCCCAGGGAACCGACGGCCAGCACGGCCAGCGCGGGGTCGCGGCAGCCCGCCAGCGACAGGCACTCCGCGCCGCTCAGCAGCGGCACCGCCGTCCCGGGCGCGGCGCCGCCCACCGCAACGAGGCGACACGCCGCCCAGCCCCCGGCCTGCGGGCAGCGCGCAGAGGGCCGCACACCCACACTCTCAGAACGCGCCAGCCGGCAAGGGGGGGGGGGGGGGGCGCGGGCCACCGCATGCATGTACAGGCGAGAGGATAAGGAAGCATGGGCAGCCGTGCGTGTCGCCGGTGGAGAGCCACCCACCATAGGTACACACAACCACGCAAGGCGCTGGACATCCACGAAAGATGTCCCCCCCCCCCCCCCCCCCCCCCCCCGCCCTCCTTCCGCGACCTCCACCTCTGCCACCACCATGACAGACACACTCACCCTTCACCCATCACCGCCCGCAGCCCAAACCTCGTACATCTGAGCTGAGCCACAGGCGCCCACCCAGCGGGATGCAGCGAGGCACTAGCGGCTATCTGTGACCGCCCGTCGGCACGCACTCCCCTCTGGGCGGTGTCAGGTGTGGCAGAAGCTGCCGGAGCCGGGATACCCTCAAGCGAGAAGAGGAAGGCGACATGGTGTGTGGGTGGGTGGGGGGGGGGGGGACTTTCCCCTCCAGACCCCCTTGGACAGCTCAGGTGCCCGCCTCTCCCCTCCAACCCCCCTCAGGGCCCCTACAGAGGACAGCTCAGGCGGGAGTTTGGGTTTTTAGGGTTTTAAGGTTTAAGGGTTTTAAACCCTAAACCCTAAAACCCTAAAACCCAGCCCTAAAACCTTAAAGCGCCGCGACCTGCGAGATGTTTTCAGCGATGGCGGTAGGTGGAGCCAAGACGCACTGTGAGCGATGGTAACATTGCGCGATTACTGTAACGTGCAGGAAAGCCTCTTATGCGGGGGTGGAGAGACTACGGCATAAGTGATTCACGTACTGCAAATTATTAGCGGTAGTCGCTCGTACTTTATGACTACCCGCGATTATCCAGAAAATGGCTGTCCCACACAGTAACGCTGATGCCCCCCCCCCCCCCCCTCCCCCCCCCCCATGTAGGATTAGTGGGGGGTAAACTGCCACGAATGCCTTCCCGGAGCACGGTATGGTTGCTGGGGCGAGGCCGGCGGCATGTCAAAGTACCGCGGGCAGGGGGAGGAGACAGACGAGGAACCGCGGTGGAAGGGCGATTCCGTCAGCCCCCCGCTCTGCCTCTGCCTTAACCTCTCTCCCTCTCTCTGTGGCGCAGACAGATGGGGATCCCCCAAAAAGAAGTGGAGTGGCCCTTGCTATTTGGTCTGAGTGATACCCCGCGCGGGCGGGTGGAAGAGCTGGGGGAAGAGTTCGGAGGGGGGGGGGGGGGGGGGGGAGGGGGGTAGCCGGCCGAGCGCCGCACCCACCTCCTGGCGCACCAGCATCTGCTGGCACAGGGCCTGGTAAAGCGCCGGCACCTCCGCGTTGCTCCCGTCCTGCTCGCCTCCCTGGGGTGGTGCCGTGGGAGGGATAAGGGATGGGGGCAAAAGGGGGACAATCGGTCAGGTGGGATACTGAAGCCGCGCTGGTGGTGTAAACTTAAAACTGGCCGGTGTGTGGACCCGGGCCCCCAGAAGTATCAATGAGGCTGGGCTTTGTATCGGCGACTTTGGGCTATGGAGTGCGGGGCATTCCGAACCTTTCGGAAGGGGAGGCAGGGGAGGACGGCATTGGGGAACCCGCTGTTGGTGCGGGGCTACGGCATTGTGCCACACACAACTGCGACACATTGACCCCCCCCCCCCTCCCCGACCAGCACTACCAGCATATCCCCCCCCCCCCCCCCCGCACACCCACCCATAACTACACACGCGCGCGCGGTCAACCCCTGGCATGTGCGACGCAGCTTGCATGGGCTCTGTCCACACCCTGTCCCATCAACAGAGCTCAAGTGTTGTTGACAGGACTATGGTGTTGGGAGGGGGGGGGAAGGGAGGGACGCGCGCACCGCTTCTGCTGGCGCGGCAGGCCCGTCCGCCACCGCTCCCAGTAGGGCCATCGCGGTGCGTACCACTGAGTGCGGCAGGCATGTGCGGCCCTCATGTCCCTGCAAGGCCAGGGGAGGTAGAAAGGGGGGGCGGGCACATGATGGCGCCGGTCAGCTCTCCCCACACGCCCTCCCATCTTGAGAATGGCACTGTACATTGTACCACGAAGACCGACCTCTGCGCATTGGCAGATGCGCGAGGTGCCGGTGCGTGTCCACGTAGCCAGGGCGAACCCCCCCCCCCCCTCACCCTCACACTTGGCAAGGCGGAGGATGCTGCGCAATGCCCACAGAGGCACTCTGAAATGCCAGCTATAATTGGCGAGCAGATGAGAGGGTGTGAGTGCGCCGCCGTCGCAGCGGATGGCACTCACGGGTCGCTCCATCCACACCAGCTGATCCGCCTCCCCGCCCTCCGGCGCTGCTGCCAGCTCGGCCGCCTCGGAGCAGCCGCCTGCAACGTTGGGCAAACATGCCCGCGCGCCCAGATCAGCACCTCCTGCGCGCAGCGGCTGGGCGCGGGCCAAGCAGGCACCACATGGCCGCAGCACAGGGATGCCCAATGCCCCTCTGCCCTGACACAGGGTCCAGGACCTGGAGCTCTATACAACAAACCAGGCTATTGTACGAATCCTACCTCCTGACGTGTTCCACCAAGGTACAGTGATGCACCTGAATCACCCGCTGCCCACTTATTTCTCCACCCGCTATGCGCAACGCAAGCCTTCAACCCTCCCCCCCCCCCCCCTCCAACAGAAGAGTGTCCGAAGCAAGCATGGCACAGACGAAAGCAGTCACCCACAGAGGGATGCTCCCTGATTGAATGGCAAGCTTGGAGCTGGAGGCGGATGGGGGCACGGGGGCGGCGGCAGGCGGCAGGCGAAACGGTTGGATGACAGCCTTGAGGCATTGGTGGGACCCGGGGGGGGGGGGGGGGGGGGGGGGGGGGGCGCACATGTGAGGGCCTCGCTGAGCACGGTGAGGGCGGCGGCCGCCAGCATGGGCGACTGGGAGAGCAGCCAGCGCGTGGTGAGGGGCTTGCTGGCCAGCAGGCGGCCCACCGCGGCCGCGGGGCTGCTGGGCGACGGGATCGGTGGCGCGTGCAACGCGAGGAAGCGCAGGTACGGCACCAGCGCGCGCGGCTGGTCCTCCACCTGCAGCGCCGCTGCCACGTGGGGGGTGATGGCGGCCACCAGCACGGCTGCCGCGGGGAGCTCCGGTAGCGCCAGCAGCCAGTCGCCCGCGTCGCCCCGGAGCGGGGCCTCCTTCTCCGGCTCCGCCGCCTCGCAGACGCTCCCGCCGCCGTTGGCCTCGCTGCCGCTCACCGCCGCCGTGGAGGTCGACTGCCCGGCGGACACTTGCGGGCCGGAGGGGGCGGACTCCTACATTTACGCGCGCCAACGCACAAATCATCACAACCACGAGCACCGCGGCCACTGCCTCCTGACCAGACCCCCTCTCCCCGTGCGCCCACCAACACCCGCAGATACATGGACAGTGCCAGCCACCCTCTCGCCCTCCACCCGCCGCCTGGCGCATTCCAGCCACGGATTCAGGCAAGCACTGAGCATTGCGCGTCCGAGGGACGGCGCACCATGGGGTCCCCCTCGCCGTCTGTGGCCGAGGCCGTGGCGGCGGGCTTGTCCTGCAGGAGCACGAGCGCGAGGCATTCCTGCGAGCTGGCCCGGATGTTGGCTGAGTGGCTCGCCAGACCTGCAGCCAGGCACTCCAGGCTGGAGGCCGCCTCCTTCGCCTGCGCTGAATCCGGCTGCGCCTGCAGGATGCCGCGGCGGATGCTCTGGATCGCGCGCATCTTGAGCTCCGGTGGCGGGGGCGCAAGCGAGGCGAGCGAGGGGTCTTGAGCGTCGGCCTGCATGGAGAAGCCGAGGGGCGCCGGGTCCGGAGGGGGGAGGGGGGGGGTCATGATTTGTCACTGCCTGCCTGTCTCTGCGTGTTCAATGCCTGGCCAAAGCAAGTCAGGGGGCGGGCACGAAGGCACAAGTGTGTGGCGTTGCACGCGAGTCCACTGCGCGCCCGCACCTGAAGCAGCACGAGCACCTCCGGCATCCACGTGCGCGGGAGGGCGTCAAGCGCCGAGGGGTCGTTCACGAGAACCCCGCGCAGCCAGTGCCAGGCGTTGGAGGGAGTCTGGCTGCCGAGCAGGCGGCCAAAAAGGGGTGGGTCCTGGCGGCAGCCGGGAATAGCAAGGGTCAGAGCATGCCCGCGTTGGCCGAGACGAGTGCGGCGAGCGGAGCCCAGGAGGCGGGTGCTGGTGCAGGCGGCGGAGGAGGGGGTGGCACCTGGCACAGGCGCAGGTAGTACCCCAGGTTGTACGCTTGGTCCATGCGGAACAGCTCGTCAAAGATCTGGCGGGAGCACGAGGCGGGTGGTCCAGGATTCAGATTCAAGGCTCTCCAAGGGGATGGGGTTGAGAGGAAGCTGGGGGGGGGGGGGGGGGGGGAGGACAAGTGACTACTCCAGTGACACAACGCAGGGGAGGATGCAGCTATTTAGGGCGCATGGGCCACCGTGCAGGGGGGCATTTAACAGGATAGCCCCTCTGACGCCCAGAATGCTGAAATCAACTGCTGTGTGCATGTCAACGGTCGACACACTTTGTGGCAGCGGGCTTGACAGCGAATGACGGCCAGCAGGAGCTGCCATTGCGGCCTCTAGTTTCGACGTGCGCTCTGGTAAAGACGCTGCGGAATGAATGCATAGACATGGGGGTTGTGATTCCCGCAGCCCTTGCGCAGAGAGCACCATGGACAATGCAAGGGGGGGGGCGCACCGATTCGGGCGGCCGCCTGGCGCAAGGGCTAACGTCCAGCAGGTAGACGCCCTCCGCAGGCGGCTCCCACTGGAGGCCCATGGTGCGGTAGTGGCCGACCAGCTGCTGCGCCGCTTGAGCATCCAGCCGTGCGGTCTCCGCCTCGTCTGCACGGGGAGAAGAGGACTGCTCAGCAACACATGGCTCCGTTTGCCAGGACTGCGACTAGTGTGGGCGTGCCACAACAGCATCACAACCAATGGGGGGCTTGCAGCTCTCTGCGAGCTGTGCACACAATGTGTCACGGCGCCCAATACATCCCCCCCCCCCCCCCCCCCTCCATACACACACACACACATAGCTTCCCAGCCGGGCAGCCCCGGCAGGTGTGACTCCATGGCAATCCTAGCTTGAGCGCGGGAGTCCCCCTGATTGCTCTCCTGGAGCTGCCAGGGGAGGAGGGCGGCACCTGCTTCAAACTGCTGCTTGGCCTCCTCCCCGCCAACAGCCGGGAACGCAGTTGAGCGCAGCATGAGACTTTCGCACAGCATGCGAAGCGAGGGAAGGCGCTCCGCCATTTCCTTGCCGATGCTGTTCATGTTGAGCACACCCAGCAGCAGTACGGACAGCTGCGCCCGCCACCACACAGCGGGGGTGGACACCTCGGGCGCCCCCTCACCGTCCTCCGGCGGCGGCAGGGGGGCGACAGGCGCTGGCATCGCCGACAGCCGCATGATGGCGTCCATAAGGTCGGGGTTTGTGGCGCAGGGCGGCGGCATCGCGCCGCTGCGGACCACAAGGCGCTGAGACGCCATGCGCCTGCGGGCCAGCAGCGACAGCTAGATCAGCCGCACAAGGAAGATATGCAGAAAACATCGTACGCCCTGGCACTCAACAGCTTTTCCAGTACTTTTCCCAATATTCAGCATCAATGGGCAACGGCTGGATGCGCTGTGTGCGCGGATAGGGCACACGCGGCACCCGCAACAAGCGTGGGCATGGTGACAGCAGTGTGTCTACTCGGGTCACACACGCAAACAGACTGTAGCTTGGGACGAGCAAGCCACAGGTGGCCACCGGTGCGGAGAGGGAATCTCTGCATGGTCAGGAGGTCGTCCGGTCGGTACCAGATGGCGTCCGGCGAGGTGCGCGGGGCGTCGTTTTGCAGAGGACTGCGTCCGGGCAGCTCCTCACCTCAGCAGCCCCTCAACCAGGTTGAGGCTGTCCACAGGGGTGAGCGGCGACTCGGCCACGAGGCCCATGAACATCAGCCGCGCCAGCGTGTCCTCCAGCACTGGGACCTCCCACTGCATCACCTGCAGCGCCTTGGCCTCCACATCGCCAAATTGCTCCCCGGGCGTAAAGTAGGCATAGCGGTCCCCCTTTGCGATGGGGCACAGCGCAGCATACAATCAGCTCGCGCCCTGTCCCCAACCTTGTCTGCAACCGAGGGACAGCTATCTGCTCCATCTTGCTGCCCTGACAGACGCCCCCCCCCCCCCCCCCCTGTCCACTGCCGATATTTCACGTGATACACTGGGCATGCGAGGGGCTCCGCCTCGGCAACCGCCTTGAGGCCTGCGGTGGACTGCCAGCTACACAACCGTGGCATCAATTGCCAGTCTATTGAGGGAGCCGCAGGATAGACCAAGCGACAGGAGACTCGATGACCCAAATGCAAGTGATGGCGCGCCAACCAAGGGGCAGGTCTGGGGCGTCGCTGCAGGATACCTGGAGGAATAGCAGCCGGCGCACGACAAAGACGTATCTATCCGGAGGCAGCTCCGGCAGCAGCGCACGCACAGTGTCGTGGCACCACAGCATTCCGTCCAGGGCCACCTGGGAGCAGCTCCGCAGCAGCTTCTGGCCGCTGGGAGTCTTGGCGACCTCGACGGGTGGACGCGCGGCCATGCACTCACCGACCACCTGCGGCCGCAAGCCCACAAGCACACTCAGGTAAGCCAGAGTACCGGTCTTGCACAGGCCGTCGTGCAGCCGCTCAGACTACCCGACAGGCAACATTTCGTCATGCGACCCACCAACCCGCACCTGTGAGGTGGCGGTGAGCTGCAGGAGGCATACGGTTGACATGACCTGCGATGCAAAGGGAGCCAGGCAGCCGCAATGTGAGCTCGGCCACTCAACGAGATGCACAATGGATGATTAATTGCCCATGGATACTTCCGGTCACAAAGGCAGAGGTGTGTGTATGTATGTGTGTGTATGTGAATTGATTCAGCATACACAAATGGGAAAAATGGCGCACACAGAGCAGACATCGGGCTGAGAGAGAGAGAGAGGGGGGGGGGGGGGGGGATACAAGCTGGCACGGGCTGGGCGCATGCTACAGGACCGGACGCAGTATCGGATCGGGCAATGTCATGGGGGGCGCACCTCGCCCAGCCACGCCTCACGCACACTCTGCGCGTGCTCGCGGATGGGCTCCCACTCGTCAAGCAGAGCGCGGCAGAGCTGGCAAATGGACATGTCTGGCCAGGTGGCCTGCAGGCGGCAGAGAGGACAACACAGGGCCGCAGCCACGTCAGTCACCGACCTCGGGGTCGCGTTGCCATGGGATGCCGACACAGTCTCCATGCCTGTGTGTGCTGCTACCATGATCACTCTTGGCACAAAGGCGGACTGATAAGCCGAAAAGTATCGGCGGGTAGGGTTACTTGGTGTTCGGGCTGGTGTTTCACTGCCCCCCTCGCACATGCAGGGCGAAAGCGAGGAGGGCGGGCGGCGGCACCTTCAGCAGCCGCTTGGTGAAGTCTCGCATGCGCGGCCGGGTCTCAGCGTTGGCCATGGCTTGCTTCAAGCACGTGCCAAGGGCCTGCTCAAAGCGGCCCTCCGGCAATGCCTCCCCAGCAGGGCCAGCACCGCCCGCGTCCACTTGCGCCGCGGCAGCGGAGAAGCGTGCCATGGAGGTGATGCAGCCTGGACGCAGCAAACAGCCGGGCCGTCCGCGTCTCAGGGGCTATGTTGTTGTGGATTCGGCAAGGCACCAGCGGCTGCATGTCACTGCCATCAGTGGTTCACTTCTGCGGCTGGGAGGGCAAGCGTCCCACCCATGGCCTGCACTTTGTTCTTCTCCCTCAGGTCCTGGCTACAGAAGTACTGCAGCGCCACTTGCATGTAATCCGGCTTGGCCAGGCAGAGGGTCTGGAATACAGCCGGGCAAGGCAAATGTCAGGGCAAAGGCAGTAGGCGGGCCTGCCCATGCGCGCCGCTTCCTTGCCGCGTAACAACGGCGTTAATCTGCGCACCAGGGCACACAGGTGACAGGGACAAAGCAGAGTTGTGGACGGCACCTGCAGCGTGCGGTGGAATATCTGCGAGTGCTGTGGCTTGAGCCGCATGGCCACCAGTGACTGCACCGCTGCCAGGTCGCCCGGCTCAGTAGTGGACACCGAGGCCACCAGCGACTCCAGAATATGCTGCCCACTCCTGCACGGCAGGCAGGCAGGCCAGCAGCCAGGGCTGTGATCACTCCAGGTCTTTCGCCAGGGGCTAGTTCAGAGGGCTTCCAGCTCCCCCACACATTTGGGACTGAAATGTAGGGGGGGCAGACCTGAAGAGGGAGGGGTTGTTGAGCATGCCCTCCATTTGCGCAGCCGCGTACGCCCGCCCCTCGGGCCAGCAGCACGCCAGGCGCAGGATGCGCACCAGATTCTGACACCGCGCGCCAAACATGAAAACACACCATGTCAGGGCGAAAAGCGCGTCCATAAGTGATTGCGATGCTGGCGTTGTGGCGGCCCATCACTAGGCAGCACAGGCGGTCCGCGAACGGCACTCAGACAAGCCTACAGCCCTGCATAGCTTTGTGACACTGCTCATTGAACTCAAAGCCAGGCTACAGGGGAAAACAAGACACCGATTGCACACATAGGGGAGTGGGAGGATTATGGGCGCGCCGAGGTGCGAGTAGGAACATGTGTCGAGAGTTAATCAGTGTGCCCTGTCATCCCAATCGACAGGTCGGCAAATCATAAGGCAGCAGGGCTGCCAGCGTGCTGCATCACCTTGATGTTCTCCCGCGCATTGGTGGCTGCCACAAAGGACTGCAGCCGTCCGAGGAACTCATCCTTCACGGCGCGTAGTGCGACGGGGTCGTGGTACCGCGGCTCCACGTTGGACAGGTCGCGGCGCGCCTTGCGCAGCAGCCCTTCGTTGGCTGCGTCAGGGCGGAGGGCAGTAAGCATGGCTGCTAGCGCGGTGTGTTGAGAGCAAGCGTGCAGGCGCTACGGCCTCCACATGGCACTGACCACCATCGCCGTGGCAGAGCCCATCCTTCCGCTGTTGAGCGGGTGTGTAAACGGTGCATCACGCATGTGAGGACTACTGGCTGGTACCCTACTGCATGCGCTTCCGGCATGGCACGCGACTACCTGTGGGTAGTCAATGACCCTCACTAGCTAGCGGGTGTAGAGGATAAGTGGCAATGCGAAGAAGTGCAGAGGCCGTACACACCTGCAAAGAAATACTACCGTCGTCTACCGGACCCAAGTGAAGGATCGGGCACGGCAGCTGCCTTGTGCCACCTCTATAGGGTTGTGGGTATTGACTGAAAAGGAGGGGGTGGGGTAAGCAAGGAAGGGAAGTACCGCAGGAAGGGCGCAGAGTGGCGCAAAGGAGGAGGGGGAGGGGGGGTGGGGGGGGACGTACAAATGCCCGCCGCTGCGGCGGCGGCGGCAATCATGCCACCTGTGCCCGTGGACACCACAGTCTGCACAGGCACCTGCTCACGCTTTTCCTGTAGGCACGTGAGGGAAGGGGGGAAGTGGAAGGTTGTGAGGCGGCTGGTGTGCGAATCCAGATTGCAGGGAGCTGCGGGAAACATGCTGAGAGGTGCCATGACAGGCAGCTCGGTACCCAAAGCCGCCGCAGCGGCAGCAGCACAAAGGCGCGGTGCGGTAGGCAGTAGTGCCGCAGCAGTTGGTGTTGCTGCAGCTGCGGAATTGGTAGGCAAGGGCGGGGCCAGGGTAACCTTGTCAGCTGGAGCTGCATTGGGGAAAGCAGTAGTGATGTTGGCCACCAGCTCGGCGGCGCTCTCGTGCTCCGCCCAGAAGCGCGGCCCAAAGAGGTCGTCCATGAAGGCGGTCGCCAGCTCTGTGGGCCACGCCTTGGCCTTGTCCAGAGAGCGCTGCAGTAGCGAGGCCGCCAGCAGCGCCAGTACCTGGGTGCGCTTGGCGGACGGCAATGTGCTGCCGGCCGCACTGCGCGTCGATAAAGAATGGCGGTGTGTGCATGGGGCAAAGGGGGGGGGGGGGGGGGGGGTGGGGGAGGGGGAGGGAGTTCAGCCCCCAAAGCCGCCGCATTCAATTCTGTATCAATGTGCTTGGGCCAATCGTATGCATATGTCCTGGGTGCCAGCGCTGCTCATGATAAGGAAGTCTCGGGATAAGGGGGCCATGCAGCCTTCCATTGACAGGGTGAGAGGTCTGGCCAGGGAGGGAGAGGGGAGGGTGCGCACCCCTTGGTCTGCAGCATCTCCAGCAGCAGCTGCAAGGGGCCAGGGAGGTGTCAGTGCAGCAGCTTGGGCAGCTTTGGCGCGGGTGCAGAGGCGGGAAGCAGAGGCCCGCCGGGCGCACCTCGAATGATTGCGGCAGCGCGAACGCGGCAGGCGCAAGCTTGGAGATGTATACCGCGGACATGAAGTGGTACTTGGGCGGGGCGGCCGGCTGGGACTGCAGGATGCGCAGGCAGTCGGCCAGAATGCCATCCAGCTCCTCGTACTTCTTCTCCGCTATCGCCGTCAGCGAGGCCGCGACGATGTCCAGCTCCGACTCCACCTGCAGTGTGGGGTCGAGCACGTCCATCTGGCGGACATGCGGCCAACTGTTAGGAATATCTGGATCTAGAGGCCCTGAGGACTTGGCCAGGGGAAGGAACCCATACCCCGCCCCCCCCCCCTCCCCTGCGGGCCCCTCACGGGACATCATCGAACAGCCAGAGCGCGCCAGGTTGCAGGGCCAGCAGCACGTCTCTGACTACCCCTGCTGCTGAACATTGAGCCAGGTAGAAAGCCATTGGCCCGGAATGGAACCCAGCAGAACAAATAATGGTGGGAGGGGGGGGGCAGGGGGCCACCTGCTCTAACTCCCCCACTGCGTACGCGGTCTGCGGATGGAGCGCGCTCGCCTCCTGCTCCTCGCCATCCCCCGCCCCCTCCTCGCCCTCGTCCAGCTTCTTATCCGCTTGCAGCCCCTCCGCGCCGGCCTCAAGCTCCGCCCCGCCTGCCCCATCATCATTGTCCCCCTCGTCCTCCTCGTCTTCCCCCGCCTCGGAGCGCCGGATCCGCTTTATAGCCACATTCCTGCAGCATTAGCAGGCAGATGGTGGTAGGTCAGGAGCGAATGAGATCCCTGGCTGTGCATCCATGGCCCAAGCCCAGCCATGGCAGCCACTCTCCCATTCCCCCAAGTGAAGGGCGCAGCCAACACCCGGAATCCCCCCCCCCCCCCTCCCAACATCACCGGCCACCCTTCGTCGTCGCCAAGCTGCCCCACCCACATGGTCACCACCTGCAGCAGTATCCCTTCATGGCTGGACACAGGTGGAGGCGCACCGTCCGCAAGGTTCATCCTCGCTGCCGCTGCCCTCCTCGAGCTGCCTGTCATCGTCCTTGCCTTCCCTTTCGCCCACCTCCTCCTCCCGGCCTTGCTCCGCCGCCGCAGCCCGCGCCACCCACTGCTGCCGCGCCTCGCGCAGGCGCTTCTTCAGAGGCGCCACGACAGTGGTGGCGTGCCCGTGATGCTCCTCCTCCCCCCCATCCTCCCCCTCCTGCCGCGGCGGCGACGAATCGCTCATGGCTGGCTGCTGCTGCGTGCGCGAGGAGCGCGAACACGCCGTCTAAGTGGCGCACCAGAGAGGGATGCGCCGAGTGTCGTGCGCGTAGTCGCCTCGTCGTCTCCGTTCCGATACAACCCGGGTACCCAGAGCGACTTTGTGTGCGGTAGAGGACCACCGTGGCGCGCACCCCCACTGCTGGCATGCTTGCCCCCGTCTTGCTGGCTGGCTGTGCGTCATCATGTGCGATCGTCGCGGCGTCGCGTTCCGCCTGCTGCCACTACTCGTACTGGTGGGGAATTGCCGCCATATATATTCATTTTTTAGATAATGAGTGCAGTACGGGTAGTGACAAATCCACCGCTAAAAGCAGCATCATATATATGACCAAAGATTTAGAGTAATATTATCATAAAATGCGCGGTATAATATACTACTACTCTCGACATATCCCTGGTAGTATTCGCGCGCGCGCCCGCTATGCGCCGCCCCACAATGTGCCCTACTCGCGATCGGGCAGAGACAACCGGCTCGTGTCGAGGGTGCGTGGTAAGGGCGGACGCAGCAGCGGCGCTGGGGTGAGACAGGTCGCCAATCGCCACCAGCGACAGGTCAGCTCCATCTCACCTTTAGGCTGCCTTGCTTGCCGTTGCCACGTTATCCCGCCCAGCCCGCCCGCGCCTTGGAGGAGGGTTGTAGAGGCAGCGGTGGCCCGGCGGGTGCCGAGCAGCTCCGAGACGGGGGAGGGGCGGTGACCGGCAGGTGCGTCCCCTGGCTGAGCGCAACTGAGCTGGCCAGGAATCCCTGTGTGGCGCTGTATGAGGAACGGCGGGACCTGGCTATGGATCGTGATGGCTGGCTGACTGGCTGGCTGGCCGGTTGGCTCAAGCTGCTGCATGGACCGACGGTGCTATGCCGAGGAAAGGCGGGGGGCAAGCTGGGCCCATAAAGTCAGGGGACTCCGCCGCTGAGCCCCTGTGCTCCCCTGGGTTGTATTCGTATGTCTTTGGCAGGTGCCCCCCTTCAGGTGCAGTGGAGAACGGTGGACACAGCGGGGGCCTAGCCACTCACTGGGGGCTGGGTGGACCAGTCTGGTGCAGACCCTTCGCGAGCCAGCCGGTGGGGCGGGCGGTGCGAAGGTGGTGGCAGCATGAGCGGCCAGCTGGGCCTCACGCGCAACCGGACGGACAAGTACCTTAGCTACCGCATGGCGGCGCAGCGCGGCACGCGGCTGCTGGTAACGCAGAATGAGAGGTATGCCCGTGATCCATCTCACAAGGCTGCATGCGATCTTGGCGCCAAGCTGCTGCACCACTTGCCCAGTCAGCATCTCACTTACACATAATCGGCGAGCCAGACGCCGTGGTCTCACGTTGCCACTGCTGCCGCGGACTGCGCAGCGCTGCGGGCGCCCGGCTGCTGGAGGTTGCGATCGACAGCGCGGGCGGCGCTGTGGACAGCACCGCGGCGGTGGCGGCCAACCTGCCGCCCGCCTGGGTGGACATCACGGCAGACATCCGCGAGGAGGTGATCGCGGTGCGGCAGAAGATGGCGGAGCTGAAGGGGTACGCGGCCCGTCCCGCCCAGGCATAGACACGCGATGCCCCCAGCTCCCATTCCCACCATTGCGATATAACCGGGATCCCGCGGGTCTGGGTGGAGCAGGAGGCTGAGTATCACCATATCCGGCCGCCTCCTCTCCCCCACACAGCATCTACGGCAAGACGCTACTCACCACGTTTGACGACCACCGCCCGGACGAGGTGACTATCGAGGTCATCACCGCGGACATCACGCGGCGCTTCCGCAAGGCGCAGGGCCGGCTGAAGGTGCTCAGCCAGGTGCCGGGCTCCGAGGACGACGTCAAGGTGGGCGACTCGCCGCTTGCGCCCCGTGCCCCGTAACCTTGCGCATTTGGCCTCTTTGTGCATCGCCTGAGCGGCGCCTCGCCCGGCTGGATCATGGCGGGCAGGTGCGCACCAACGTGCAGCGCTCGCTGGCGATGGAGCTGAGCACGCTGAGCATGGAGTTCCGCAAGCAGCAGAAGGCGTACTTGGCCAAGGTTAAACAGACCAAGGAGGGAGGCGCCATGGCCGCGGATCCGCTAGATCAGCAGGGTATGCATACTCTCCCACCCCTTGCCTTGACCCCCGGTGCCGGCCCTCTGCACTCTTTGGGCCCACACAATGGGGAGGGGGGGGCATGGCGGCTGATGGTGAGACATGCTCCCTCCTCACGGCAGCCTCCAAGTGGCAATGGAGCGACGAGGAGGAGGACCCGGGGATGTCCACTGGACAGGTGAGCGCCTGCGCCTGAACCCTGGCAGCCGGCAGGCCGATAGGCGGGTGAGGCCGCCGCCACCTGACTGAGCTCCTCTCCTCCTCCCGGGCGTGGCGCCAACCCCCTCCTTGCGATGCAGATCCAGCAAATCGACGACATGTCTGCGCTGGTGCTAGAGCGGGACACGGAGATTGCCAAGGTGATGCAGTCCATCCAGGACCTGGCGCAGATCATGCAGGATCTGTCCGTCATGGTGATCGACCAGGGCACCATCCTGGACCGCATCGACTACAACATGGAACAGGTGATGCCGCCCTCCTGCCGTGGCATGCAGCCCCCCCCCCTCCCCAAACACACATGCACACCCACGTCTCTGTCGCTGCATTTGGTTGGTGCAGCACTGTCATGCCAATCTGTGGTGTGTATTGGGGAGAGCTATGCAGGTGGGGCAGGGGGGGGGGGGGGAGATGATAAGTATCCAGCAGGCACAGACAAAGCGGGTGGCCGAGGCGCCCGGCACCAGCATGCAGATCCCCCTCTCCTCGGGTAACAGCTTGTACTTCTTACATACGATGTGTTGCGCGGGAGGGGGTGGGGGGGGGGGGGGGGGGGGGGGGGGGAGGCTAGACTTTTATTCATGGCTTTGCTTTGTGGGCGGGACATCCGGGAGGCCTTTCGTGGCCAGAGAGTGCCATAAATGCGGGAGAGGGTGAGGGTCTCCGAGGAACAGCACTGCTGCGGGTTACGGCGGTCACCACATGGCACTCGGCCGACTCTCTGCCCCCTGTACTGCTGCAACCCCGCGCCAGGTGGCGGTGAAGATTGACGAGGGCGTCAAGCAGATCATCAAAGCGGAGAAGAAGCAGAAGAGCAGCTGTCGGATCCTGTGCATCATGGTCCTCTTCGTGGCGGTGGTGCTCATGCTGCTGGTGCTGCTTGTGAAGAATGTGCTGTTCTGAGCTCGCTGGTGGTGTCGCGGAGCCGCTGTGTAACTGCCCGTAACTGCTAGCCGGCCGCCACAAGCACATGCGGCAGGCATGTCTCGCATGCCCCCCCCCCCCCCCCCCCCCCCCCGCAAACCGCGCTTCTTCTCCTCGGGCACCTATTCGGCGTAGCGGAGGTAGAAGGCGCCGCCCTCACCAATACCGACTTCGCGGACGCTGGCACCTCCCGCCCGGAGCGCGTCGAGTGCGTCCTGCAGCGCTGGCAGTGCGCTGCACTGCGCCCGCCACGTGCCGTCGGTGTAGCGCACAAACCAGGCCTGCGCGTCCGGCGAGAGTGCCAGCTGCGCCACCGGAGGGGGGGGGGGGGGGGTGAGAGATTTGCCATATGGGCCTGTGCGCTGTGGTTGTCTAGGGATAAAGAGGGTTTGGGATAAGTTGAGGAGGACGGAGAATTTACCCAGCACGCGGTCGGGGGCTTGCGGCTGTGCCGCTGTCCGGGTGGTGTCGGGAGCAGCTGCTGCAAGGCCTGCCGGGCAGCAATAGAGGCTCAGCCCCCCCCCCCCCCCCCCCCCCCACACCCCCACTCCCGCGCTCCCTGTCTAGTCGAGGAATGTCCTCGGGGTTGCAGAACGGAAGGCAGGCGTAACCCACCGGGGGTATGCCGCACCACGTCGCACTTCCATCCTTGAAAAGTATCGTCCACGTGCCCCAGCCCCCAAACGCGACCGCGGCCACCGGTGTGTCGCAGGCGTGCACCGCGTCAGTGAACCCGTCCGGCGCGTTCCATGCTGTGTGGCCGTCCGAGAACTGGACATAGCACTGCTCTTGCGGCCCTGGCCCGGGAGGTGGCACGCCGCGGTTAGACGCTGTGGTGGCACAAAAGCATGGCCCGGCCAGGAGTGTAGGCAAGCGGGTCCGCAACGCACCTGCGCTGAGATAATATATAACGGCCCTCCCCGCGACAAGCCGCTCCAGCCTGGGCTTAGCATCCACCGGGCAGTCGAGGCACACCACCTGTCCGCAGGCGCGCAGCGCCACGCATCCGCCGCCCCAAAGCGCGACGCCCCGCAGGTCGCGTCGCCGCGCGAGACTCTCCGCCAACCGACTCGTCTCCGAGTCCGCGAGGCTGAAGAGCGTGCGGCAGTGCTGCCAGCCGTACCGCCCGGAGAAGGACGCCCGCTCGGGCGGCTCTCCCAGCAGCATCGACTGCACCGGCGGTTGTGTCGACGTGCCCGGTGCCCGGTGGTGAGGCGGGCGGGTCGTACCAGCGAAAGCACTTCCAGCTGAATAACCTGGCGGTTGTCAATTCTCGAGTTGCTAAAAACAAATCCCCCCGCCCCTCCAGCCCGCCCGGCGCGTCGTGCCTCTGCCTATGTTAAAAATATATGGTCGCTAGGTTAAGTTATCCCCGGAACGTCGGCCGAAGCTGCCCCAGCACTTGACCTCCTGCGCCAACTGCAGTCGTAGATCTGCCGTAGCGCCTTTTTCCCGCTCCCAGGACAGGAAAGGCTCCAGTGAAACCCTTGCAGCTGGCTGCCTACGTAGACGGCACCGTACGGGTACCAGGCAGGTCGGGAAAGCCCGGGGTAGCCGACGCTCCGTCAACAAGCAAATACTGTAGACAGCCGAAGCACTCTGCAAGAGTAATTGAACGCCAATGATAGAATTTCCAACACTGTCGGATCACCGTCGTCTAAAACACTGCCATCAAAACACCCGGCACTGCCCACGAAAGGTCCGCCCAACCAGTAAGGATTCCTTACCAGTAAGGATCCTTACCCGTCTGGGCGTCGGCCCATTCGAGTAATATGCGAGTTGGGGCAAGCCCCATCCCGCGGAGCAAAGCATTTCGGGAGTGCGATACATGTGCAACAAAGAAGGCAATGTGAGGGAGGGCCCGACGCCATAGCTGGAAAATTTCCCAATTTATCCCAGTAAAATCCAGAGCGACATGAAGGGGGGGGGGGGGGGGGGGGCCAAAATATAGACTCAGGTGTTGACGGAAAAACCTGACTACTAATAATCCTTAAAATCCATAAGCTCCGGAACTAAATTATGACGGTGATACCTCAACCGCGGGCACTCCACCAACATATGTTCCATAGTCTCATATTCATCTCCGCCACATTCAGGGCTGTGTTCAAGGAACCGCTCAGGCATGGCATGAATCCGGGCCAATCGGCGGGCAGTGGGAAACACTCGGGTGCGTACCCGTAACTGTATCATAATGTGCAGCCCGGCCACAACCCCCGCGGGTTTTTGCCCATGCCGGGCAGGCGTAGGTAATTTTTTTGGATAGCAGCACGTGTCGCGATCGCGGATACTGTGCGGCAGCAGCTGTGTCAGCTGGGATGGCAAAGCAGGCAGATGATAGCAGGAACCGACGCAGCTCACCGTACTGTGGCAACGGGTTTGACGCATAAGACGCCTTGACATATACACCCCAGGTTTTCGTGCGTGCTAACGCTGCCGAAGATTCGCATCGCGCCCACCGACGCCTTTACTGGTTTAGCGGCGGCATGTGACCTCCACTCAAGTGGAAGAGGCGCCCTCTCAGCTAGCTCTACGTTCGCCCTAGCTAGCTAGTCCCTATCTAATTACCGCACAGTCCCCGACATCCACCTGTTAGGGAGCGCCCGACTTGGCTGATCTATCGAATGAGTTATAAATGTTTTCAATACGTCGGATGCTTTAAGGAAAGGCCGAGCCCGTGCCTCAGCGGGCGTACCCACCATGGGTGCAATATCCAATTCCCGCATCATCGGTGCAGTGGCCACCCCGAGGGAGTTTTATATACCCACCCCAATATGACACCGCAAGCACTGATTGAGTACGGTTTGTTATTTGTTTGCGCCGCTAGTTCTATCCATACCCCATACTTCGCACCCGTAGGTTAGAACCGGTGGTAGCGACAATATATGTTTTAGACAGATACACGCACATAAGTAGGAATTATGTCCCGTCCACCGACTAATACCGAATCGAGCCCCTCATATAGCGTCATGACGCTTTACCTTGCCAGATACCCGCCTCATGCCGAGGCAGCGTCGACAAGAGGCTCGTACTTTTTAGCGAGTATTGCGGCATGAATATCTGCGTGGCTCATCAGGTCTGTGCGATACTGGAACTCGATATTTTGGAGTACAAATGGGAATACTCTGGCTTCGGTATCCTGCATGTAGGACGCTTACTGCGGTCGTGTCCTAAGTGCGACCAGCGAAGCGCACCAACTCCAGGGTACAACGACGGGGCCGTTTGTTTCTCGACAAAAAAAGCAGAGGCGGGAATGGCGCGATGACCGTGGGAGGGAGTTCAATAATTGGAGAAATGCAGAAACGTAACGATTAGGAAGTGCTCTCGGTTGCGGTTACGGAGAAGGTGCGCGATGAGGATGTAACACTGACACTTAGCACTTGTGCCTACTGTGATGCAAAGCCCACACTTCCTCCTGTTGCCCGCCAGCCTACTACTTCCGCACACATTCCCCTTTCAATCACTATGCTAGCCGCCGGTTCTCAGAACTGCCATGAGGCCCTGAGCCCACCTAGCGGACTTGTGATGGCCTAACGCGCCGACATAGAAGGGCAAGGTGTTCACCCAACTGGGATGCGGTGATGCTCGACAACCACCTACAGCTCCATGTAAGGTTGATCTCTCTCTCTCTATCTATCTATCTATCTATCTATCTATCTCCCTCTCCCTTTCAATTCGCACTCATCTTGCCAGAGTGTTGTGGGAAGCACTGAGGCAGTATCCTTGGCAGAGTAAAACAGCGTGATGTAATGTTGATGCTTGCGATCTGCGATGGGTGAGGCGAGCCACCACCCCTGCTGGGTGTTAATTTTGCCCAATCTAACTCCCCTGACAAACCAATGAGGCTAAAAGGCGGCCGAAATTGCAGGAACAACCAGCACGCCATGACATAAAGGCATTTTTCACCATGACATTCCTACCATCACTATGGAAACATCGACCCTGTGCCTTATTTTGCTAGTCAAAATTGGAAAATCACTTTCAACTGCAAAGACTACTGTGTGTCAGGCTAAGCATATAATAACATCCTAGCAACAGGAGTGACCTCGAAAACGAGATGACTCCAGTTGAACAAGCGTGAAATATATCGTCTCCTGTGATGGACTACACTGATGTTGGCTCGCCCTTGGCGGGCTGAGACTCATGTGCAACATCAGCGCTCCTGTCACCTGTCAGCGAGTAGTTGCAATGCGCTTTCAGTGATTGGTCACATTAGAAGATTGTTTGGGCACTGTGGGAACCATCGATGACAGGTTGCGTGTCGTCATGGCATGCGATTTATAAATGGGAGCGGCAAGCGAAGGTGCATAGTTTCACAATGGACAAGCACATGTGTGGCACATACCGTATGCAGCGCGGTAGCGCTTGAACACAATGATGACAACAGCTAGAATCACCGCAGCCACCGCGGCTGCAGCAACAGCCACTCCAATCACAAGGCCTTCATTTGGCCCACTGTTCACATCCTCTTGTGCACGAGAGGGGTTTGGAGACACGCTTGGAGTGCGCTCGGGTAGGGTGGCGTTGATGGTGACATCCACAAGCTCGTAGCTGTCATGGTGTATCACATCAATGAGGGCACTGGGAAAGTACTGTGGAGACACATCGGCGACAGCTACTGCTGCCCTTGACACAGACGTGTTGATGTCCGCCTTGAAGTGGAGCAGGTCCAGGCTTTGCTTGAAGCGGCCAGACTCCACCCCGTTGGCAACACGGCTGCCAAGGAACTGCGCATGCGCCCGGGTCTCCCCCAGTAAGAAGACATTAATAACAAGGATGTCATCCTCCTGGAAACATCAGTTGCAGTTGTGCGTGGATATGTCAGCAACGTCAAACGAACGGCGTTGATCAAACGAATTCCTCAATGCAACAAGATCACATGACCACCGCAAGGAGCTTGTCTTACCAGGCCCTGGCTCGCCGTGGCTGCAAGGCGCTCGAGAGTTGAAAGCATCAGGGTATCTTTAAAGAGAGCCCACTCATGCCTGGCCTCCCTGGTGGTTGTGTTGAACACCACTTGTAGGAAGCCATTAGGTGTTCCATATGCCACGTGTGCAACTGCCTGCAGGGAGTATCAACACAGCCCTTCACTTTATGATTCGAAAACTCATCTGCATGTATTGACTGTACCTCATTGGTTATTATCCATTCTGGAAAGATGGGGATTGTAGGCTGGCAGTAAGGGTCATCGTGGCAAGTACCTGTCTGAAGTACAACTGTTGCAGCGGTGTGAACTGAGTAGCCGTGATGTTCTCCAGCACCAGTGTTACCTTGGCCTCATAGCCCATCTTTAGCAAGGCTGCATCTTCCACAAGCACGGCGTCGACATTGTCAGGCAGAATATCGGGGTTCAGGGTGGGTGCTGGGGTAGCAAACGCGGTGGCGTTCTCAGGAAAGTCACTCCTGGTCAGCGGATCACTCATTTCATCATCCCAGCACCACAGGCTGCCGCCACAGCCGGAGCTCAGTACACATATGTTGGGAGTGCCATGACACAGCTCAGGACCACTTCGACCATCGGAGCAGCTGGTGCCATAGCTGCAGAAGCCAGTTCTTGCAGGCTCTGTAGGCTCCGGCGTCAGCTCAGGGGGCGGCTCGTAGGTATCTGGGGTAATTGCCTGCCCAATACCGTCCCACCAGCACCAGGTGCCTCCGCAGTCGCCTGCACAGCTGTCCACATCGCTGTTGCACCACTGGTTGCCCTGCACCGTGCCATCGCAGCCGTTCCAGTTGCAATACCCGCCATCCGGATCGACGTCTATAGGCGCGCGGATGTTGGCCATACGCTCCTGCTGCACCTGGGTCGGTGGGCGCGGGACGCGGTAGCTGCCATTCGGTTTCCACTCGCACTCGTCCGTGCTTGTGTACACCCACAGGTCATTGGGCTCTCCAACGGTGATCATCAGGTGGCCGTCCGGTGTGAAAGTAAGCCCCTCCACCATGTTGTCCTTCACATGCACGATGTCGACCAGGCTGCTGTTGAACTCAACTCGTGCTACGTTCTGCGTGGCCTGGCTCAGCAGGTAGAGTCCAGATGTGCTGTTTGCGCGGAAGTATGCGCCTGCGAGGTCTCGGAGTCCAGGCCAGCGGCCGAGCGCTCCGTCCATCACAGCGACGGCGGTACCAGAACCGGGAGACACCCGCCACACCGTCATCGTCTTCATCTCCTGCAGCGCGTAGAACACATTGCGCTTGCGGTCGTAGGTAACGCCTTCAAAGCAGAAGTTGGTCTCGCACTGGACGCCGTTCAAGACGAGCCGGCGACGGATAACCGCGGACTCGCGCCAAGGAACAAGGTCCATCACAGTGATAGCCGCCGTCGCACGGCCCTCCTGCGCAACGGCGAAAGTATAGTCGTACATCCACGTGATACCTGCGATATCGGGACAGGGCCATAAGGGGGGGCACCAAGCGGCGTTACACATACGTCGAGTGGCGGCTCATTATCGTGCCCACTTCCTTACGCGCGAGGGACCGCAGCAGAGACTGACACGGCGCAAGTCGGGTCTGCACGGCCACGGTATCTTGGCAGGGATGTCCCGGGCGTACCCTCGGGGTCGCTCAGATTGTCATACGGAATCGAGCGCAGCCGTCTGCCCTCCAGGTTGTACTCCACCACGGCACGCGGGTTGCGCGTGATTACGTACAGGCTGTTGGTTACGGGGCTGTACGTGATGCCGGATGCCTCGGCGGGGACGCCGCGAAGACGGACGTGCCGGCACAGCTCGTAAGATTTGAGGTTCCATGGCTCGGAAGAGACACTGTAAAAATGGAGAAATACCATCAAAATCGGGGCGAAGAGTGCTTTTGGACCTAGGTAAGGTGGCCTCTGTGGGCGGCCAGCGGCAGGCGGCCGCATGGCGGATCGGCGGCGTTGGTTCGAGTCGTAAATACAACGGGACTTATTGTCTGGACTTCTCGCTTGATGCCGAACCTGTGCTGCTGTCTACACTCGACGCTCGCTCTGCTTCTCACTTAGAAAGCAGCGACTCTCGAATGGCTACGTTGGCACAACTCGACGAGCTCTTCTTATGTTTCGTGGCTGGCTTGAAGGGCCGAGAAAGCGACACCGATCCGCTGACGCAAGGCCGCCGTGATGCCATACGTACGTCCTAACGTACCATAACTCTAACGACCATGTAACTTATTACGATCTGGTGTTACTTGCCCGCGCGGGGTCGTTATAGCAGTACATTTACCAGCTCGCGTTTAGTTTAACAGATTATATAAATATGAATGTTTTTTTCATTTAATAATAAATGGCGACCACGTACAAAGATGTCACATGTATGTATGTACCTCTATGTATTTATGTATGTGCTGTTTAAATAAATATGCAGCGCAATATGAATATACATGTACAGGTAGAAGGATAACACTGCTGGCGGTACGGGTAGTCTACAGGATGATAAATACCGCGCGCAGGATGTAAATTAATATAATTACATGAGCTAGCAGCAGAAGGCGAAAAATACCGTAAATTACACGGTATTTTTACATCACGGGGCGACGCGATCCGGCTGGGGGCTGTACTAAACTACTGGTCACCGTTAGCGCAGGTTATCGTACTGCTCGGATAACAGCAGCGATATGCTGCGCGCTGATACTCGAATAGTATATTACCAGACATAGCAGTTTGCTGTCTACCATCACATAGCGACTATCACAGCCGCCCGATAAGCATCGCAGCCGCCTGCCCCAGCATGCCCCATGAAGTGGCGAGGCCTGTATATAAGGGGCTTCTCCTCCCCGAAAACAAATTAAACTGCCTGAAGGGAAAATTCTAGATACTTTTAAATTTGGTTTTGAACAATTTTAGTACTTGCACATACTACTGCGAAATTGCAGTGGAGAAACAACCTCAGCCGCGCGTGCATAAGCGCCACGACGAGGAGTGTTGCTGTTCCTGTAATGAAATCATCACAGTCGACTAAATGCGGTCTATGTTTCGTCTATTGATATGTTGCATACAAGCAGCCGCACATTTACCTAGTGCCTCGTCCAAGTGTTGTATATATATAACAACAAATGTTGTTAGTATATATGGGTGGGGCCCAATACTAAAGGCAGAAATGGCATGATGACTCCCAAGCGTCAGGGTAGGTCCAGAGGGGCCCAAATAGGATAACTAAGTTGGTCCGCCGGGATGACCGGTCGGGTCGTCAAATGGGTCGGTGCAATGCGGCCAACATTCCCAACCCACCGATTCATCACCAGGAGACCATATATAACCTATCCAGCTTAAGAGCCGCCGTGTGGCCGCCCAATTATCGTGGGCCGTATCAAGCCCCTGCCCCGGAAGATCACGCCAACAACGGGCAATGCAGTTTGGTGAAGTCACGGAGGCTGTCGCAACTCGCAAATAACACATTCCGCATCCGTTGGGGCGACGATGGCATTCACCGAGCTGTCCTTGTTGCCACACCTACCTGGAAATTATGCATGTGTCAAGTGGGATATGCCGGAGGCCACAATCCCCTCTGTGGCACCAAAAGGGCATGGGGAGGCCACATGCCCACAAAGTTGGCTAGTCCACAAGGGCACAAACGGCCTAGAGGGTGGGAGGGCAGAGTGGGCGAGGCAAAGGTGAGGGGAGCTTCTGACCTCATAGGATATGATTGCGATATATATGGAGCAGCAAAATCGGTCATGCATGTGCCGAATTTGGGTGACTACTGTTACTCGCAGCAGCACTACGGTACATCATAATGATACTCATACAGCTTCTTTAATGATTGCCTAATAATACTACGGTTCATATTACATAATCTCTCCAGAAGCAATTATTGTATAATAGATTGATGTAATCGTTCGAGTAGCGATTACTATTGTAATTTTAATTCAATAACACACGGTATAGCCGACTAATTTTAATAGCACAATTCTTAGTAGCAACTGTCTATTCTACCGCCTGAGATAAGGATTGTGTGATGCTCGTTTAATTAAGACCATGTACGAGAATAATAGTCGCTGTGAGAGATAGACCGATCGGTTAAACGGTCGTCTCGTACGTGAGAGGTCCCGGTATCGATTCCATGCCGATGCAGTTTCGGCAATATCGTCCCGGCGTGTCCTTGGTTCACCCGGTTAATGCATTAGCCCTTCGGGGTTCGAATGAGGCAGTGGTATACTGGCTATGCAAGACCTACGACTGCAGTTGGCGCAAGAGATCAAGTGTTGGGGCGGATTCGGCCAATGTCCCGGGGCGAACTTTTCCGACTCGAGCGGCGGAGGCCCGAGGCCAGCCCTCCTTGCCTCCCCCGGGTAGTTTCGACGCTGCTTAGTACAAGCAAATCACCCGCACTTGACCCGCCGGCGCGAGTGGCGTCATGGCCTCCGGTCGTCGGCGTGACGCGCGCCGCGCGGGCGCTGCGAGTGTCGCCATCGCGCGATGTGCCGACAAAGGAGTCACTTGTAACTTATGCAACGCGAGCATTACCGTTAGTTCACTGCCCACACGGTCTTACACAACCCACAACTGCACACAAAACATTCCCACAGCCAATTGCTAGGCGCCCCCCTACACCCACTGCGCGATGTCGACGAGGAAGCGTCGGAAAGTCGCGTGCCCTTTTCCCGGCTGCACGGTGGCTGTGAGATGCGACATCTTGAAGAAGCACTAAAGGAATATGCACGTTGACGTGCTCGAAAAAGGACTTACCCGCTGCTTGCGCTTGCAAGGCCGTGCTCGAGACTGGGCGCATCTTACCCAAATTCGTGATTCTAGCCCCCTCCCGAACCTGCTTCAACGATTACTCGCGCCCGTGAGGGTGCAGTCTCAAGGGGTGGGGGGGGGGGGGGGGGCTGCTTGCGAAGCCTAGTGTCTCAGGACCCCCATGTAACCGAAGTGCTTGTGCTCCAACGAGCTACCTCGGCCGGAGCTGACGCACACACGGGCACGCAAGCGGGGATGTCATTTCCTTGCTAGGGGACTTGACATGCGTGTGGCCTAGCTTTCGCAGGCGACGGGCAACGACGTGCGTGAGGTGAAGGAGGTGTTGGGCCTACTGCAAAAGGGATTGTTGCCATCCTCGGACGACGAGGGCGCCAAAACATTGAACAAGGTGTCCAGCACAAAGTGTGAGACTTTGCAGGAGTTGGTGGAGGCTTGCGGCTTCGTAGAATATCAAAACGCCGAGGGTGGGGAGGTGAAAGCCTTGTGTACAACGTGTACCGGTTTCAATGGAAAGGCTAAGCCTTAAAGCTTAGTGGTGAGCTTAGTAGGTTGCATAAGCAAAACTTTGTCGACCCCATGCGTTGAAAAGGGCAGAAGCTTCCATCTTGGCGAGATGATGAGTGAGGGCGGACAGCGCGGATAGGTGAAAACCGTGTGCGCATGCGCATGAAAACCATACGAGAGGCTGGTAGCTACTCGGTGTTTGAGCGCGAAGTGGTGGGCTTTCACATGTGTGGCGGTAGGGTTGGTCGGATGAATCATAGCAGGGTTTCATGCCTAATATTGTGGAAGCTATGTATTATGTGATGATGAAACGAGTCAATTTCTTCATACATGCCATTGATCCACTGATAAAGCGACCAAGAGTGTTTGCCCTCACTGCAGACGAAGTCACTCGTATCTTGCATCACTACTTGTAGAAAAATCCTCAGAAAAGCACATCCTCACAAGAAAAAAACACATTTTATAGTGCTATTTTCCCCCAAAAATTGGGGGGGGGGGGGGGGGGGGGCGGGGGGAGGGGGCTCTTCAGGAGGGCCTCGCTCCGCTCGGCGTGACCTCCGGCGCCGCTGGTCACAATTGCATTATATCCAGTATATCCAATATATCCAGGTAGGTAATGCCACACATCCTGCACCTCGGCAAACGCCCGGGCAACGACAACGCCACCAAGTCCACCCGCTGATGCACTATGTGAAGTGTTGACGACGACAAGGTGGGCTGGACCTCGTACATGTGCCCCGAGTGTGACGTGCCTCTGTGCATCCCGAGCAAGAGACGCAAGGTCGTCGCGTGCTGGAGCCGCCACCGCTGGATGATCGCCCAGGAGCTAGCAGCGTACGGGGTTCATCGCCGCACGGACTAGGCCGCAGCCGGTCAACTCTCCCCGTTACCAAACCCGCCAGTACAATACTTTCCTTCCCCGGTCGGCTGCCGGCTGTTGATTGGTTGCTCCTCCTCAGTGTTTTAGCCGGAACCGGTGGTGTGATGCTGGTTCACGGAGGTACATCACCTCAGAGGGCGACGCGACTCTTAGCATGAGTGAGGCGCGAGTAGTATTAGTAGCATGTAATCCAAATACAGCAATGATGCTGACGCGGCCCGTGTTGTATACTCGTGTTGTTTATATACCATACAACATATCCGGACGAGGCACTAGAGGAACGGCGGCCGCGCGGGTATTATAATCCCAATAATGTTATTTTCACCAATCATTTATGAATATTGTGAAAGATGTTGATAATGGCCACAACGCAATGTAGCATGCGACATTGTATTGCTAGATTACGTTGAGCAACCCCAACTCAAGCAAGTCCCTCTTCGTGGCGGCGTTAAGCTTGACGACGACGCCGGGTTAGCGTTGCGCGAGGGGTTGACATGACATATGACGACGTGTTTCGTGGCTAGCTTATTTGCCACCCAGTTTGCGCGTATGTCTTCACGACTTCTTTCCGTACCATTACCATACCATTACCGTACCACTTCTTTCTGACCAGGGTGCCGTCCGCGTTGAGCACCTCACGACTTCCCGACGCGTCGTGGATGGCCTTCGCTTACGATAAAGGGACGGGTTCAATAAGCTTCCAAGAAAGCGTCAGGCACTGCCTCCATCTTGTCTCAACCGGCTTCTTCCCTCCTTTTGTCCGCGCGTACAACCATTGGGGCATGAGAGGTTTGCCCTTTGCATCGGCATGCAAATGCTCGTATACGGCCACAGTCAACGTGTCTTCGGTAGTCTCGCGCGACTTCACAAGCCCGATGACGAATCTGGACAACCAATCACCGAGACGCCACATACCATTTTTGTCCCAGCGGGTACAAAATGACAAGCAAGGTAGATGCACCAAATTGTTTTGTCCCGTAAAGGACAAAAATGACAACCAATGGGACTTTCCTCCGAGACTTTGATAACAACGAGGTTCGTGCCCTTCGCATCGCTAGGCCATGTATTTTGTGTTGTTCTGAACCCTCTCCTTGGCGTCGGCGTGAACTCCTTGGAAGGCGTTGTCTTCTTGAAGCACTTGAGCTCGAACATCGGCTTCAACGCGAGCGGCTTCGGTATTGTTGAGGTCGGCGTTGGTAGCCATCGTGTGACGTGCCTCAGCGGGCGCGGTCTGCCCGTACTCGCGCAAGAAGTCGTCAACTTCCTCTGTCATCTGCGGCGAGAACCCGGAGAAAGCTGCCGAAGGAGCAATATGCATCTCATCCAAGTCGCCGAGCAGGTTCTTCTAGCTCTCGCGCTCGACTGGGGATAAATACCACTTGACCGTTAGGTCCGTGATGTACGAAATGGCCTTCTTGATAATGTTCGGGCGTAAAATGAGCCACGGTCGGCAAGGAAGCGTGCAACTGGACCAGCGAGTCGTTAGAGGGGATGGGGGCCGTCGAACCTGCTTACAAGGCGCACTTGCTATCGGGCACTGGCCTCATGCCGAAGACGGTCACACCGAATATGCCGACTACGAAGCTGTCAAGGCCGCAATACCTGGCCTAAGGGCTAAATGGCGGTACCTGCATACCTCAGGGGATACTAAGGTGCACAGCGCCCGCCCGCCCGCCTTCCTACACATTGTAGCCTTCCCGCTTTGCAATCAGCGGGCTCGAAACAACTAGTCGGACACAAGCCAGTCGTTACGGGGATGGGGCCCGTGGATCACCCCGCGTAAGGCGCAGCCAGAACCACATGAGATCGGGCAGTACCTTCTTGCGGAAGACGGCCACACCGAAGTTTTTGGGCACGGAAGTTTTTGGGCAGTGGCCTTTTCCGAGTGAGAGGCACAGAAGTCGGCGCCGTCGAGGCTTGCCTTTCATCCGCCATGCTGAACAATAGCGCACAAAGGCTCCACGCTAGCGGCTCCTCGCTGGCTTGACACGCCTTATTACGCTTCGGCCAAGGCGCTGAAAGTTGGCCTTGGCCTCGGCCTCGGCTTCGGTCGTCAGACGATGTTGTTTCCGAGCACGCACGAATTCCGGGTCATGCTTGAACGGCAGCATGCCGCCACCCGTATTGCCCCAGCAAAGCGCCCATATTTCAGCAACTCCTTAAAATTTTTAATATTATAACACAAGACGCGACATGTAGCAGAAACGCCCATTCTCCTTGGTTTTTTGAGAGCAATTCTGCAGCCTTGCTTTGCTGGCGCCGCGTCGGAGGAGCCGTAGTAGTATCTGCCTTCGGGGTAGTGGCTCATGTGCCACACGGCGACAACATTAGCAAGCCATATAAATACAAAGGCGACCAAAAACATGATATCGCAGTAAGGTCACCCACCTTGGCGAATAGCGTCCCTATTTCGAGGCCGGGTGCGCCTCGTCGGCAGGAAGACGAGGGGGCGAGTTGCTCGTGCCAGATTTTGCAGGCGGGGGTTGTGGGTGGAGCGTGCGATGGCGACATAAGCAAGCCACTTTCTAGAAGGTGCATAACGACATTCTGTCGCAGCAAGGCTGCCCGCCTTGGCGATTGGCGGCGCCTCTTTCGAGACCAGTTGCGACTCCTCGGCAGCGGGGCGAAGGGGTGCGTCGCTCGTGCCAGCTTTGCCGTCGGGGCTGTGTGTGGAACGTGCAATGGCAACATAAGCAAGCCGTAAACATGCAAAGGCGCACGCGAGCATTACATCGCAGCAAGGCCGCCCATCTTGGCGACCAGCGTCGCCTCGTTTGAGGCTGGCTACGACTCGTCGGCAGCGGGAGCAGAGGTGCGTCGCTCGTGCAAGCTTCTGCAGTCGGGGGCCGTGGGTCGAACGTGCTATGGCGACGTAATCAGCAAGCCGAAAATAACAAAAACGCCCAGGATTGCCTTACATCGCAGCAAGGCCGCCCACCTCGGCGACTGGCGTCGCGTCTTTTGAGGCCGGCTGCCACTCGGCAACATCAGGGCCGGAGTTGCGTCGCTCGTACCAGCTTTTGCAGGCGGGGGCTGTGGGTCGAACGTGCGATGGCGACCCGATTACCAAGCCGAAAAGTACAACACTGCACAGCTACATTATTATATCGCAGCAAGACCACCCAAGGCGACTGGCGGCGCCTCTGTCGAGGCAGGCTGCGACTCATCGGCTGCAGTGGGAAGTGGGGGGGGGGGGGGGGGGGGGGGGGGTTGCAAAGCAGGTGGCGACGCTCTTGCCAGTTTTTGCAGTCGGGGGTTGTGGGTCGAACGTGCTATGGCGACATAATCAGCGTGTCGTAAACATATAAAAGCCCAAGTTACCATTATATCGCAGCCAGCACTAGGCTCCCGCGCGACTTCGTAATTGTACTCTAATACCATGTATTTATCATGTAATCTACCACTGGTATGACACTCGTCTTTAGTCATTCCGTGACATACTCGTAATAAATTGCATCAGGCGCATATCACTCATCGTCACGACGATATATCCGCGGTGGACTATTTTTGCATCGGCCTCTAGAAGCCCGACAATCTCGTTGATGCGCTCTGGCATAATCCGCGATAGCGCGCGCGCGGCACAGCCAGTGAGCGGGCGCGCGGCAGTGGGCCGCGAGGCGCGCGGCAGTGGGCGGGCGGAATAAATATTTACATCCGGTTTTGGCCGGGACCGCCTCGGCGGCCGTCCTACCTCTCGCGGGTGGAGGCAGCGGCTACGGCGGCCCGGCGGCTAACCCGCGACCCGAACGCCCCACCGCCCGCCCTGGCCCCGGCACCACCCCGGCCCCGGGCCGGCCCTCCAGCCGCCGGCTTGGCGGGCTGCTTGTCCTTCTTGGCCGGGGGCTCCGGGCTATTGCCCTCGTCGACGTTGTCGCCGGGGACGGCTTGCGTGGCGGCCAGGTTCTTGACCGCGTTGGTGTTGTGCTTGATGATGCCGCCCGCCCTCTTCTGCTGCTGCGCCAGCACGCCCACCAAGCCGTGGAGCTTTGGCGACGCAGCGGTGCCCGCCAACGGCAGCGACACGAACTTGTTGCGCCGAACGGTCGATATGATCGGCTTACCGCCGAACGCAGGGAATGGGCGGGGGTCTGACACAACAACTGCGAAAGTCAGCTTGCGTGTTGATTGCTTGTCGCGGCGGCGGTGGCTGTGTAATCGAACAAGTGCGAAAACAAACGCGACTCACCTGCGGCTTCCCAGTGCGGCGTCACCTCGGAGATCTCCTCCTCGCCCTTGAACATCACGTCACGAGGGGGGCACTTGCCAGCTTGGTTGTACCTCCCGAGCTCGCTCTGATGCCATGCCTCTCCAAGGTCGATCGAGGGCCTTCGCTAGTCGGTCCGCGTTCGGCAATGGTCCCTTCTTCCTACCTCCTTGGCCGTCCTTGCCCTCATCCAGGAAGTAGTGCCGAGCGAGGTAGTTCTTCACGTTCCCATGCTTCATGTATATCACGAGGTACACCACCGTCCAGCACAACCCACGAGGATGGTCGCAGTGGGGTTGGGAGGAAGGGGAGGGGGTGTACTCTCGGAACGCGGTCAAGACTGTCTCCTTGGTGTAGATGTGATTTTCGGCTGTGTAGCCAGCACGGTGTTGAAGGTAGCGTAGCATATCCGCTCGATGTACGGGGCGCGGCCATGGGAAACCTCGGCGTCTTCTCCAGAGGGTAAGGGATCCCCGTCTGAGTTTCGCGCGGCCAGCATTCGTCAAAGACATCCGACAGCACCGCCTTGTCCTTGGCTGCAGGACCAACAACAAAAACGCGGCACGAGGCGGTCAACGCCTGTGAAAATCAAATCCTCCTCGCAGTCATGTCAGCCACCAATCGACTCAGTGTACCTTTCATGGGGGTCTCCCGCCCCTCGCTCGTGGTGACACACTGGGATGGAACGTCGACGGAGGCATTTTTAACGCAAGTGCCCATGTTAGATCTTGCGCGCGGGGGGGGGGGGGGGGGGGGGGGCGCCGCCTCGGGTGTAGGGTTCAAGATCTAGGCACGCGTCGCGTCGGGTACGCACGAGGTAAAATACAGCGTGACGACACCCGAATCGGACACTTGAAAACCTGCCTCAAGCAGGTGCTTCTTGCCGGCTGCGTCATACAACTTTGTCTCAGCGCAGTTGCTCAGTATGTCCGCGAAAGCATAGCCGAACGCGTCCTCGCCCTTGGGTTGCTCTGGGCGAACGCGGATGTGGCTTTTGGTCGCATGGCCGCGGAACAATGCCTATCGCACGTCCTCAACGATGCGGCCCGTGCTGCACAGAGCACCGAGTGGTCTGGTCATGCCCTCAGGCCTCGCAGCTTTGCCGTAGGGGGTGCATGGAATTAGCTTGGCGTGGGTGGTCATGATGGAGGGTGCGTGCTGGTGGATGAGCAGCTACGGTATCTCCATGGGAGGGAGATTTGGATACGCCATTTTTTGGATACACTTGGGCAGTTTTTCACCCATAACTTGGTGCATTCTGACCCAATTATGGAGGTTGTCGGCTCATCTTGAGGCATTTCAGTAGGGCTTTCAGGCAAGCATATGCACTCATATTCTACGGGCTGCTTTGTGGTCGCAGTGGGTTGTCCAAGCCGGGTGGGTTGACCCGATTTTTGAAATCCGTCGCGACGATAGCCGGAGCGACAGGTCCCCAGCGCGCACCACCTCCACCGAACCCAGCCTCACGCGACTATGCGACCCCCAAAGCCCGGCAAGGTCAAGCAAAAGAGCATGGCAACGGATGAGGGCGGTCGTGGGGAGTACAAGAAGTACACGAGCGACGACATGGTGCAAGCAGTGAGCGTTGTTGTGAACGGAACGCACTCGTTCCGCGCTACCGTGCAGTGCTTCCACGTACCGAAGACCATCCTCTAGCGCAACGTCGCAACCGGTAGGAAGGCTCGTTCGATGACCTCGTTTTCTAACCTTGTTATCTTCACCGAAGAAAAGGAGGTGCATATGGCTGTTGCTATCATTCGTCGTGGGAAGGCAGCGTTGCCGTGGATTGATAATGCCCTGCGACGCAAGGTGCTGGAGGTCGTAAAATATTGCTCGCTCGCCATGAAGACCCACCGACAACAGAAGATCATCTAAGGCTGCATCCGCCGTGGCAATGCTGGCAAGGATTGGTTTCGAGCATTCTTGAATCGACACAGGGACGAACTCTCAGTCCGTTGCTCCGACATATTGTAACAAATTCTTACGGCAACAAGCTCGTCATCCCCGCATGCTCGCCCTGGGAGAAGGCAGTGCCCGCCAAAGAGCGCAACCGCCGCAGTTTCGAGAGGGCCGGCTACCCTAACGGAGGCACGCGCCAGTGGGACGACAATCCTGAGGCCGTACGCAACAAGGTGTGCCAGACAATCAAAGAGCAGAAAGAGGGCGGCGCCATTACAACAGTCAACACCATCGCGCAACCCGAGGGCGCCGCCGAGCGGGAGACTGCAACTGGATCGATTATGGACAACGTCATTGGTATGCCCAACGATCCTCTTTAGCTCCTAGCGCATGTTGATTGTGTGTGTCAGCGCGCTGCCATATGTGAAGAGTGTTGCAGTGAAGTGCACCTATATCAACATATCATGCACCACCAACGCGAGACCGAGCGCCTTCGCCATGAGCTGATCGTGCAGAGCTTACCTGAGCACCCGCCCATCTGTGAGGTGCTTGCGCTTACGCTAGACAAGGACAAGTGTTCCAAGCGTTACAAGACGCCTTGGCGCCGTCGCATCATGCTTTGCGGCGAAAGAGCCATGCGAAAAACCCGATGCCTGCCCGTCAGCTCGTCTTGTAACGGTACTAGACCGGCAGTGAGGACCAAACCGGCTGGTCAAGCCCGTACGAGGCGAGCCCCCAGCACCCCTCAGCTGAAACAGAAGACTCTTTTTGGGACTCCGACGAATTTTAATGGACCCGAACTAGAGTACTGAGTGGTGCCGTGTCTAGAGTACATGTGTTCACGGCTGCCCACCTGCACTTACGCCGCCATCGCTCCCGCTCGCGCAGCGCGAGTACACCCCGACGCGGATCAAGCCCCTAGGCTTAGCACCTGTGCTCTAGACGTATGTAACGAATGGTTCCTTATCTATGTGGCTGAGGCGCTGGGCAGTGGAAAGGGGGCGGGGGAGGGGGGGGGGGGGGATATGATGGCACACGCGGTGGTGGGCAGACGCGTGTGCTGGGCCACGTTTGTTGAAACTGTATCCATAATATTTTTTCCACGGCGCTGACCCACCCCCACCTGGGCGGTCAATCACCCCGGCCCCGGATGTGGCCAGAATCCAGGCGGAGTTGTTGTGCCTTGAAGCCCTACCCCATGGCTTCCTATCATGCCGGATTAGACAGGTTTTGGCCAAAGCCTTCGACTTCGGCACATGATGCGGACCTAGTGTATCCAAATCTCCCTCCCATGGAGATACTGTCTAGCGGTTGCGTGTGTGCATTAGGTGGGCGTAGCTGCTGCTTCATTCAAAAAAATAAGTCCGGCGCCGCGCCTAGAAATCTCATCGCGCTCCGCTGTTAGCGCACTCCGGCTTGCTGCGTAGCCATCGCGTAATTTCCCTTATACATCCCGCATTTAGCGTTTACATGAGGACACATTCTACCCACACACGGGACAGAATCGTAATTCGGCCGTAGCTACCCTATAACGGGGAATGGTCGCGTAATCAATACCGGGCGCCTACGAGAATCCGCGAGAAAACGACGGGTTTTCTCGAGGTTCCTCTATTTATTACATTAACGGGCGAAAATACCTTTTCAGGGGATTGAAATTCCCATAAATTTTAACATGTCCTCCCCGGGAATCGAACCCGGATCTCCACGGCCACAACGTGGTGTTCTAACCATTAAACCAGGAGAACGTGCTCGTCGTGCCTTGCAAATTCCGAAATTTTAATTATACTTATTCTTTTAAAACTGCTGTACAAAACGCCCGTGATACCGGTACACGTAGTTACTCCTGCCGTGATTTCACACCAGGTAATAAGGATCAATCAGGAAACCACCCATGACTTTGTGATACTGCTACTGCTCGTGCCATATCTACTACCCCGGCCACGAAGAGCATACTATATTAAGGATTATTATCATCCGTGTCTACAATATATATCAGCGCAGCAGTGTACAGGTAATAACATCTCGCGCGCGCGAGGATACACAATACAAAAGAAGTAGTCGCTAAATACTTCTGCACATGTACAGCAGCACTCCAACGCTGTATCTGTTTGATTACATGAGCCAGCTGCAAAATTCAACAAATCCATACAGAAATCCAGAAGAAAATCCAGCTACCGGCCACCAGCGGCGGGAACCGCCATGGCAGCCACCGACCCCGCCACCAGCCAGCCGCCGCTCCACGAAGTAGGGACGCTCTCCCCAACACACAATCCCGGGCCACTCCAATAGCGGCACTAGGCCGAATGTGATGTGAAGGCGCCGACAGGAAAAGAGCTTCGAAGTAGAGGTCTCGCAACAAGGAGCGGAAAGTGGGGGGGTCCAACCCAGAACGGGGCGCCACGGGCGTGCAACAGACGCAGGCCACCCAACGCCAAATCCGCCGCCAGCTCGGTCGGCGCGTCCTTTTCTGCCAAACGTAGACCGCCTTCCCAAGCACAACATCCCGGGCCACTCCAATAGCGGCGTTGAGCCGAATGTGATATGGAGGCGCCAACATGACAGGAAGGGAGAAAGTGCTCAACGAGTAGGGAATGGAGAGCCGACCGGGCCAGCAACGACGTAAGATGCCGGTGTCCAGCGCGCGTTGTTCCGCCAAGCGCCAGATCCGCCGCCAGCTCGGTCGCGTCCCCTTCCGCCGAACGTAGAACTCCCTTCCCAGCACAACATCCCGGGCCACTCCAATAGCGGCACTAGGCCGAATGTGATGTGGAGGCGCCGACAGGACAGGAAGGGAGAGGGTCCTCAAAGAACAGCGAACGGGGACTTGACCGGACCAGCAACGACGTAAGACGCCGGTGTCCAGCTCGCATTATTGCTCCTCCGCGGTACTGGCAGCACGGGCGGGGCCAAGGCTACCAAGGCGCCACCCGTGCACGATCCCCGCCCCCATCCCCAGCCAGGGGTGGAGGCGGAGGAAGGGCTCGCGATTCCGAGGGCCGAGGATGGTCGTCGGGCCCGCCCAGGCGGTGGGTGGGCGGGTGGGAGTCCAACGCTGTATCACAGTCCAGATAACTGGTAGCAATAAAGCGCGCTACGGCCATTGCAGCGCTACCGCGCTTCCGCGCGCTACAACATTAGGTGTACAGGTAAGGGGAAAAAGTCCGCCCCGGGATATCGGCCGAAGCCGCCCCAGCACTCGACCTCTTGCGCCAACTGGAGTCGTAGGTCTGGCATAGCCCGTAGACCATTGCCTCATTCGAACCCCGAAGGGCTAATAATGCATCTACCAGAGAAACCCAGGACACGTACGCCGGGACGCTATTGCCGAAATTATACATCGGTATACCGGTAAGGGGTATCTCTTGGCGTCTTGGGCGTCAAACCCGTTCCCACAATACGGTATGATTGTCGCGGGGGTTGTGGCCGGGCTGCACATTATGATACAATTACGCACCCAAGTAGTTCCCCTTGCCCGCCGATTGCCCCGGATTCATGCCATGCCTGAGCGGTTCCTTGAACTCTGCCCTACATGTGACCGAGGTGAATCTAAGACTATCGAACATATGTGAGTGGAATACCCGCGGTGGGGGTGTCACCGTCATTACTTATTGGGGTCGTTAGTTCCGGAGTTGATATATTTTATCATCCGTCAGGTTGTTGCGTCAATACCTGGCGATGACTTAACTGATGCCTGTATTTTGGGCGGGGTCCCTCCCTCCCTTCACGGCGCCCTTGATTTTCCAGTAATTGTTGCGTCGGCCCCTCCCTCACATTGCCTTTTCTTCTTGCACATGTATCGCACTCCCGAATCGCTAAGCTCCGTGGGAGGGGGCTTGCCCCAATTCGCATTACTCAAATGGCCCGATGCCCAAATGAGTAGGGCAGACCTTTCTTGGTCAATGCCGGGTATTTTCATCATGGCAGTGTTTTTGACGGTGATCAACAATGTTGGGAGTTCCATTAATTAGTCTCGGAGAATGCTTTGTTGGCTATTTGTTTTTGGACTACAACGGAGCGTCGCCTACCCAAGGCTTTCAATAACCGGATCGCTGCCAAAGCAGCCGTCGTAGAGCGCTGCGGGGTTTGATTTACTGTTGCCAGTCCAGTCCCGGGGGCGGAAAAAACTACGGCGCTGCCAATACATGTACAGGTAGTGACACCCCACCTCCCGGGGGCGGGAAGAAAAAACGTCGCCTCGAATATGCTGCTCGCGCGATTGGTTTTGATTGCTCAACGTGTACTTCAGTTTGGCTAATTACATGTTTTAGCCCTCGTCTTGATATCCGCGTACATGCCTTGTCTTGTCATGTTCGCTCGGTAGAGCGGTGGTCTCCTACTCAAGAGGTCCCCGGATCGATTCCCGGCTCTGTCATTTCAGGGCAATAACGACAGGGGCCGTGTCCCGGGTTTACCTGGTTGATGCATTGACCCTTCTTGGGTCGAATGAGGCAACGGTCGAATGGCTATGCCAAACATGTGACAACAATTGGCGCACGATGAGGTTAAGTGTTGGGGCGGCTTCGGCCGACGACCCGGGGCGAACTTTACTTTACTTCATCAGCGTACCCCCAAGAGAACACCGTCGCCGATCCTTCATCGGCTGCAGGTGCGGGCGCCATGCATGCGCGCTCCGCCGGACATGTTACTTAGCGCTTCAGTGATGCCTGCTTCCTTGTACTGCGCCCCCTCTTACCGCCCGTAGTACTTTGCCTTCACCCGAGTCTTCATCGTGTAACCAGCAAACCCCTCTCATATCAGCGTACCGGTAATCCTAACCCGGCGTCCCTCCTTGCATTATGAACCCAACCACCCCCATACTGAGCAGTAGGGGAGAGGGGCCCCGACTTTTCATTTTACAGGTAGTGTCACAATAATACTGTAATTATTGCTGCAATAATGATAATGATGACCATCTACCGTCGATATATCCACCACCACCGGTACCTTATACATGATTGCTACGTATAGTAAAGTACAGTTCGCCCCGGGACATCGGCCGAAGCCGCCCCAACACTTGACCTTGTGCGCCAACTGCATGATTGCTACATGTTGTGGTACGAGTACACATGATTGGTGACTACATCACGCGCGGTATGATCTAAACGTGTTTATGGGGTTCCCAACGGATCTAAACTGTCCTAGTGCAACCTGTACGGTCTATTAGTGGTTTTAACCGGTAAGGTAACTGGTACCATCGGGTTTTAGTATGTGCTGCCCCATTGCCTGCAAGCCTTGCGCTCCCCGTCGGGGAACTACTTAGGACAGCCACCATCAGCTTGTCTGCCATCTTCCAGCTCGCTGCCTTTGGTGCGCGCGAGGGTCACATGTGCGCGCGAGGGTCACTGAGGCGCGCCAAGTCCGCGCCGAGGTTCATCCACCCGGAAGCGAGTCGTAGTGCCGCGCACGTGCGTTACAACATCATGCAGTGTCAGGCATCCCCTCGGTGATGTGGTTTTCCCTACTCGTGCGCCCGAGGTCGTTTTCCGTTTTTGCCTTGGCTTTGCAGCTAGGACGTTTCGGGTAGCGATGCGCACGGCAAGGAATTGGAGCTAGGGGGTTCCCGTGGGGGGGGGGGGGGGGGGGGGGGTTCAACCTCAACACCCGAAGTCGACGAGTCGCAATACAAGCATTCGGGGCTCCCGCAGTGGAGCACCCTCTCGCAGTAATCTTGAGATTAGGTCAGGTGGACGCGCTCGGCACCATGGCCGCTCCTCGTCACGGTTGTCAACGACGACAACTACGCCTACCGCGAGAAATCGGCGCGGACGGAGGAGGACGTCCGTGTCGTCGGGGCAACCATTTGGGAGGACGTCCGTGTCGTCGGGGCAACCATTTGCTGTCCCGCAAGACACTGCAACCCGGTCCGCGTGTCCTCGCAACAGGGCGTCGTGGCATCAACGGTCGTTACACGCTATTGTTTCCGTAACTACTGGCGTAATTGGTCCGTTACGGGGTCGGCGTCGCTCATGGGCCGAGGTTTTGAGAGGGCGCGTTGCCCTCGCCCCAATCATGCTTCAGCGACGTTTGTTGTGGTCGCAGTGGGAGGCGTTTCTGCGGCTCGTCCCGACGCGTCTCCGACGCCTCCAACTGCAACGTCGCCGTCACAAGGACCACGACAATCTGCAGTTGCCCGCCGGGGGGCAGCTCCACCACTTGGCGTGCCCGACGCCTCGTGGTGTACGTATCTACCCGTGGCCGACTCTGGGTTTGGAACGTCGGCGCCCGTCGCTGGTATGCCTCGTCGTCACCCTCGCCCGGACATTATTGGCATCGTTACGGGCCGGCACAGAGGCTACAAGGGCCTCTACGCCGGCCAACCCGCTTCCGACCGCACGAAATCTTATCTGTGACATCACGAGCTGCCCGCCGGGGGACAGCTCCGCCACCTAACGCGACTTGTGCATTTCGTGGCGTCATCTGGAGCAACAGCGGCGGCCTGCTCACCGCTCTCCGCGAAGAGCGACAGCTTATCGAGTCGGAAGGTCTTCTGCCACGTCGCCGACAGCCGACCCCGACACACCTAAGAGCCGGTACGACACGACCACACATACATGATCCCACGTTCCCGCGCTCCTCATCAGCGTCGTGCGTTTCACCCGCCGCCCTTGGCGCGAGGGGGCGAAACAACCAATGCTGGTGATGGCTGCGGCCTAACATCGCGTCATCGCGCGTTGTTGCGTGTCCACCCCTCGTAACGTGCATCGCCAGTACAGGTGCAGAGTTACCATGATCGCGTCGCGTACAGCATACCAATACATGTACTTCAATGGTTGTACGCGGCGCGCTCGCGCGCTCGTGCGCGCGGCTGTACTCGTCCTACTGGTGCCTGTGCCGCTGCTTTGCTGGGCGCTCGTCGCCAACTTGGCCACTTCTACCCTGCTTCTACTAGCCTGCAATTCCGGCTCGTGCCGCACGCCACCACGCACGGCGCGCGGCAAATGCTGTAGGGCGTTGTCGGGAGGCAACGCCTACTAAATTCCGCGACAAGTCCGGCCGATGTCGCGCCGGCGTCAGCATCTCCCGTCCGCGTCTGTTGTGCGCCTGCGCCTCGGTTGAGGTCTAACCTCTCGGCGCGAGACCTCTGGCTTCTACAACTCAAGACATCTTCCGCCTTCGTTTGGTCGGCACGTCTGCAAACCGCCCACGCTCGTAGTCATAAACGAACCGCGTGTAAACTGGCAAAACCAGACTCGATTGCATGTTGAAATGATCTGAACGTGTTTATGGGCTTTCCTTTTCCTAGTAATCCTTATAGGATGGGGGTTACGGATTTAGTAGTCCTAGTGCGACCTGTACGGTCTGTTAGTGGTTTTAACCGGTTAGGTATATGGTACCATCGGGGTTATAGTACGGGCTGCCCCATCGCCCGCGGGCCCTGTGCTCCCGGCCGGGGAGCTACTTAGGACAGCCACCAGCAGCTCGTCTGCCATCTTCCAGCTCGCTGCCTTCGGCAGCACCCTTCCGTTTTCCGCCTCCGCCCTGTGGGCTCCTCCTCCGACATTCCCTCCCCTATAGCTGAACCTTCCTAGCTATACAATGGCTCTTTTCCATGTAAATTGGCCTCCGCAACCTTTTTGGCTAAACCAGACTCGATTGCATATTGAAATTGTACTACAGGTACGGTACGTTGGAAATTTTGTCGCTGGCGTTCAATTAGTCTTGTAGAATGCTCCGGCAATTTGCTTGATGACTATAACCGAGCGGATATGTTAAAGCCCTGATGTTAAAACAGACAACTATAACGGAGCGTCGCCTACCCAGGACTTTCCGTAACTGGATTGCTGCCTATTAACCCAAACGGCCGTCGTAGAGACGTTGCAAGGGTTTCCCTGCCAGTCCTGTCCCGGGGGCGGGAAAAAACTAAGGTACGGTACGTAGCGCGCCGCGCGTTGTTGCTGTTGCTGGTCGCGGCACGGGAATGTCAATGAGACGAAGCCTGCATGCGACCATCCCTCAGATGGGGATATGGGACAGTGTGACTCCTGCGCCCTGAGTGACAGCGCAGCAGCTGCGCTGCTTAAATTGTGCCCCATACGACCAAGCCCTCAGAGCCATCGTTGCCTGATAGGAGCCGTCCTTTGGATGGAGCAGAGCAGCGTGGGCAGAAGGAGCTCGCTCCCGTTGACGCCCGCCACCTCGAGCCAGGTATGTCGGCGTGACAGGTGCACACTGGCAGGGCGGTGCTTGGGCCGCTGCCGGAGCTGCCGGTACAGAGCAGCAATAGTAACAAGCTCCCTCCGTGCCGCTCGCAGGGCTCGCCTGACACCCCGTCAAGCCGCTTTGGCATCCCAGACGAACTGCTGCCATCGAATCGCATTCAGGATGCGAGCCTATATCTGGTTGATGTAAGTCAACCCCTGGTACTTGAGACATGCCGCCTTCCCTCTCCAAGGGGGAGGCGACAGCGCCTGGCTGACGCAGCTGTCACCGCCCGTGTGGCTCTGCTCCCAATCCCAAACAGGCACGCTACGCGCCGCCGTCAGTTAACGGAGGCAGCAGAGTCGGACTCGCAGCCGAGCTGCCGCACGCGGATGTGCGTGCTGCGCTGCCTTTGTGTGCCTGCACTGCGCGGGTCCCAGTTGAAGCGCCGCGCGCCCCTTGCAGAACAGTGCTGGGGCTACATGTTCGGAGGGTTCGATGCGCGTGCGCCATCAGGCCTGCGGCAACCGCCTCTGCGGCGCTGCCTCTGCGGACTGCATGTCCTTCTCGCACACCCGGGAGCTCGAGCAAGTCTTTCATTATTCTCCCCCCCCCCCCCCCCCCCCCAAAAAAAAAACCCACCGCCCCTTTGCTGCCCTGGCAGGCTCGCTTCTTGCCGCCGTCACTACAGCAGGCCAACACCACTGCTTCAGTTGCCGCATTGCGGGGGGGACGGCCTGGGACCATCAGCAGCGCCCGGCCTTCAAGCGCCCTATGGCGCCCTCCCCTCTCGCGCTGCGGCGTGGCGTCCGCGGGGTACTGGCCTGGGGACCCGCTCACGTTGTCGCACGTCGAGGTGAGCCCTTCCGCCGTGCCGACATCTGCATGGATGGTATGCTTCTACGCCTGCGTCCACCCATGCCAGAGAGTGCCCTCCATGCCGTTTGCGCCGCTGCGCTGTGCCGGGCCACTAAAGCTGTCCGGCTTGCTTCTCAGCAGCGCTGTGCATCATAACAGGTGAAATGCACCAGCTCGTCTTCCAGCGAATCACACTCTGATGACGAAAGCTCCGGGGACGGCGGAGGCGCAGTGGTGCCGGTCTCTGCTCCGCCAGAAACGGGCAAGGGGGCCGAGCCTGACCTTCGGTATGACTCTCAAGGCAGCGACCTAGAGATGGAGGCGCTGCAGGATAGGCGCCAGGCCCTGCCAACAGGCCCCCACACCGCCGTGCCTGACAGACAGGAGCATGCAGATGTGCCGGCGGAGGGCGATGCCGCAGAGGCAACTGCCAGCGGGGGGGCGAGAGCTCGCGGCACTCGCCAGGCACCATGCGGGACAGGCAGGGTGTCTTTGCCGAGAAAGAGCCTCGCGAGCAGCGGCAGCGGCAGTGCCGTGGGGATAGGCGCGCTGGGGCCGGGCGGCAGGGGCGGCACGGGCGGCGGCCACCCACTGCCGGAGGGGAAGCAGTGTGATGAGGATGGTCCTCCCCGACGACATCGGTGGTGGCAGTTCTGGCTGCCGGTGTGCGTGATGCTGCTGCTCCTCATGCTGACGGCCATCGTGCTGATGGCCAGCGGCGCAATATCCACTCACCGCTGCGACACCGGCCCCGGCATCCCGGGGCTGCCGTCCTCCTGGGGCAGCACCGGGCTGCTCCCCGAGGGGGAAACAGCGCCGCCGCCTCCCATACCTCCACCTCTTCCTCCGCCGCCGCCGCCCCCATATACGCCGCCCGCCCAGCCGCCAAGCCCCTCTTCCCCGGTGCCTCCGCCCGCGTTGCCCCCCTCATCCCCTGTGCTCAACCCGCCTCCCACTCAGCCTCCCAGCCCAGCGTCTCTGCCTCCCCCACCGCCAGCCCCAGCACCTACCAGCAGCGACCCGCCAGCCCCCCGGCCCCCGCCCCAGACCCGGCTCCAGCAGCTGCAGGCCGATCTCGGGACCCTCCTGCGGCTATCGGAGCAGGACCTCACCGCAGAGCCTCCCCGCCCACCGCCAGGTGCCGCCCGGCGCTCCATCCTGCGGGGGCCGGGCGCAGAGGGCTGCGTTGACACCGGCAACACGTCGCCCGGGGAGCTGCTGCAAGTGGCGGTCTCGCAGCTGCGCTCCATGGGGGAGCTGGTGGCGCACCTTTCCCAGGAGGCGCTGGGGGGTGGCGCCACCCCGCAGGGCAGCAGCTACGGCCACGCGGCGGCCCTTGGTGCAACCCTCCAGGCGGCAGTGGGGAGGGCGCACAATGACACCGCTGCGCTGCAGGCCGTCCGGCTGGACATCCTGCGCGTGCAACAGTCCCTGGAGGTCCGCACCCGCTGCTTCGAGCCCGCCCAGCTGGACGCCGACTTTTTGGCTGCCTTTGAGGGGCTCCCGCTCACGGCGCCCAGCAGCGCTGCGGACCCCGGCGAGGGCGCGCACCCTGTATTTGACATGGACCGCGAAATAGGTGAGCCCCCTCGGTGCGCTGCCAGCCGATGTGCGATCTGTTTTGATGCCCACTGATGCAGTTTTCACGACTCACCGAGAGTTGTTGCCGTTGTTTGATGCGGTAGTAGTTAATGCACACATAGCATTTGCGTTGCCGGGTGGGCCGGAAGCGGAGGTTTACACAGGGATGCACCGTGTCAAACGGCGGGCTTGACCGCGCCGCGGGTGGAGTTGGGGACGCATTCGCGCGCACCCGATGCGTTCCGATGCTGCCTGCCTGGTCCGGAACGCAGCCTCTGGGTTGAGGTGCGGATGGCTTTTGTCCTTCTGCATTGTTCGACAGAGCTCGTGGCTGACGGCAACACGACGTACCGGCAGCTGGCAGAGGAGCTGCGAGGCCGGCTGTCCAACGACCAGGGTAAGCCCCAAACCCGTGAGGACCAGTATCCGCTCTGTGCTCTGTCCTGAAAACAACATGCCAACAGCTACAGACCAATGCTGGTGTGCACCCCCCGGGCTGGCCGCCCTGGACGCCCTGCGCCGTGTTTCCGACGCGGCATGCTGTGCCGCAGGAGTGGAGGCGTTTCTGCAGCCGTACGCCGACTTCCTGCAGGTACATGGGCACGCGGTGCTGGCGGGCATGGACGTGGGGGGGCGCTACCAGGAGTGGGCCTACATGGACAGCGCCCTGCAGTCCCCCGCGCGCGTCATGCTGCTGCGCGCCTGTGCCCAGGCGGTGAGGCTGGCCGGCGGCAGTGCAGTCGGAGGCTGCTCTGGGGCGGCCACAGGCGGCAGCCAGCAGGGCGCGCAGCATCCAGCCGAGATGCTCAGCGTCCGCATGGCGCCGCAGGACACCGAGGGCCGCCTCGCCGGCGGACTCTCCCCGGCGGGGCTTGCGGCGTTTCTGGCCGCTGCGGCTCGGCAGAGTGTCGCGGTCCGGCGACGGTTTGTGGCGGTGTGGGATGCGCTAGCTCCCTACTACCGCCAGCTGTGCGATCCAGGGAGCGCAGAGTACTTCTCCATGCGAGCCTGCGCGGCATTGCAGCGGCTGGGGAACCTGGAGGCGGCCTACGAGGGGCTGCTGGTGCGCCGCTGCCGCCGCCTGGAGACATCCGATAGCCTGGCCTACCAGGGGATGATGACCGTCGAGGGTGACGGCGGCGCCGGGGCCCATGCGCTCGTGCGCTTCCGATGCGCTGTGCTCCAGGCTGGTTGCACTCGGCACCGCGACTGCCGCGCTGCCGCGCCGGGACGGTGCTATTGCTACGGCAGCAGCTGCATCGCGGCGGCTGCCGAAGTGCCATTTTCAGCCCCGCCCCGGCGCTATGCATCCGTGCAGCGGGAGCAGGGCAGTGCAGACCCCCGGCAGGAGCCGAACGACTCGTGCTACTGGCTGGCCCCAAGCAGGGTGTGCCGCTGCAAGCTCGCGGACGGCAATTACTACTCGCCATCGCAAGCAGGCGACGACGGCACGCCGTTGATTACTCTTTGGCAACAGATCACGGGATGACAGGCCGGGAGCTTAGCCCGGCACTCTTAGAGCGTTCATGTCTATCAAGGCGTGAAGACCGTAGACAATGGATCGATTGAATTTAGGAGCGGGCCGCTAGAATAATCGGGCACAGAATACGTATATCATCAGCCCCTTGAAGCAATAACTTCCAATTGAGGAACCGCGCGCAAGGTACGCAAGACCTCATAATACCCTTTCAACGCTCACACCCTCCGGCGGAGCAAGCCGCTGGCCCCGCGCAATCAGCACCACGCGCATGCCACGGGCATCTCGGACATCACTACTCCAATTATCTACCGGGGCAGTGCCTCTGATGCGCTGCGCGCTGCATTAGCTAACGCTCACGCCACTAGTACATATCCCAGTGGTCTTCCTATTTCGTGATGCATTCTCAGTGGCAGGACAGCTGCCACATGAGGCTATGTATTGCGTGGTCAACCCCGTGTAATATCGAAGCTCCGTGAGTCAAGTCGCCATCTTTTGGTGTTGAAGAGCACGCTCGTTGGAATCGAAGGGTGCGGGGGAAGATTGGGCGCCTGAGGCGGCGCAGAGATCATGTTGCGGGTACACTCTGGCTTGTGTGCCTGGCAATATACATCAGCATCAGCCTGATTTTGGCACCCAGGACTGTGCGAATTGACCACGCACTCTAATCAATTTTGTGGTGATGGTCCCAATGGATCTACCAGGGGATGCGTTACACTGGCTGCGTCAGGGGGGGGCTATACTACAGTCTACGGTGAACTGGCCACTCGGACTTTTGAAAGGAAATGTGAGGGAGACGTCACTAATGGTGTTTCGCTTTACCACCACACTACTGCTTTCCATGCTGCTACTACCGACCAATCGAGCGAGATATGGCGCAGGCAGACTGAAACTGAAATTTTGAGCCCTACCAGGCCCACACCTAGGTTACTGAAAGATGGGTTCGTATGCCAATGTGCATGCCCAACGTCGCGACTTCATCATGTGTGCCGGTCGACACTATTTGCGCCAGTCGAGATCTGGCATTGGCAACCGTGTTGGATCAGCCGTCGTACTATTCACGGCACGCTGCGTCTGGCAAGTTTTCCTCTTATTTTGAGGCTTTTAGCCAGAGAGCGGGTAAGCTTGGCCAGCCGTCGCCGGCTCCTGAGTCCAGCAGAGTCTGTTCTTGGATCGACATAATGCGGTTCTGCACTCGCGACATTGCTTGTGGCAGCGTCTTCAGGACCACGCGAGGCGGCCTCCTCCGATGATATCGACGATGCAGGCATTGCGTCCGCCGGCTGATGTGCCCGCTCAACCGCAGGGCTCGAGGGTTCTCCGCGTGTAACATCTTCGGTGTCAAGGTGGATGTGGCTTGTCGGTATCGCGGCGGACGGCTCGTCCGCATCCACGGCGCTGGGTGAAATGCGGTGAACCTCAACGGGTTCCGCCGCAACTGGCTCTTCGACCTTTTGGGGAAGTGATACCGTCAGGGCGCCGATACTTTCGCATCCCGGCGATTCGTCGGCGACCTTATCTCCATGTCCGGAACCCTGCACATGTACCCCCGTCGCCACGTCCGGTGTCGTGACAGTAGAATCGATAACATGCCGCTTAGTGTCCTCCATGGTCTCAGTCTCAGAAACGGGATCCATAGCAGTCGACGTCTCCGTAGCAGCATGAGAGCAGCCTTCGTCATGACCTGGCCGCTCGCTCTGTCCTGGCGTCCCGGGCGACGCGACGTTTCTGAGTGTCGAGGCTGTGTCGCCCACGCAGCAGATGGGAGGGAAAGTCTGTGCTGTGGTATCGGGACTATCATTGGACGGCAATTTTTTTGCGTCGCCGACCTTATCAATCTCATCCGCTGGGACGGAATTTTCAGAATCTCCAGCGGCGGGACGGCTGTGGGTTCTCCCTTCAGTGGAGGCAGGCTTGGACGAAGAACTGTCGTGTCCGGGTTCTCGGGCGTGAAACAAGCCCATCAGCCGGCGCGCGAAAGCGCTGGCAAGCGCAGCGCCTATCGCCAACATGCTCAAGACGGAAAATGACGGCATGTGGCTTCCCTTTCTGCCATCACGTGTCTGCTGTTTCGCCGCGTCGTCATTACCCAGCGTGCCGTCGCCGGCGACGAAGGGCGACGCGCTGCTGCAATACTGCAAGGCCGCGCGGCGGGTTGCCACTTCCGCCTCGATGGCATCAAGCAAGACAATGTCTCCCATTTCACAACCCGGCCGCCGAGTCGTGCCTCTTATTATAGGATGTGCCTCCTACAGGCATGCCTCGTCCTATAAGAAGTCTCGCGCAGTGCGAGCACAGCAGTGCGAGGCTTTGTAAAATAGTTGGTACCTACTGATGTACGTATTAGCTGTCGGGGCCTCAGGAATAAGCAGGCCGTGCGATGAATATGCTACTCCGACGATAAGACTTTTGTTAATTAAAGTGGTCGCGACTCGCGGCATGAAAGCAATGCCCGTCTTCCTTGGCGGATCGCTGAGTCCGCCGCCAGGTCGATTAGTCGCTACTGTCGTGTATCATCACACAGCATCGCCTGGAGCCAATGGTGGCCCACATTAATAAAAAACGAACACGGTCATTGGATATATTGTTTTAATATACTGCTGTTGTCACCATCTGACCTGAGCCTACTGACGCGGAATATCGAATTGCTGTGGGCGTACGTTTGCCTTTCCTTATTTCGATATTTGTCGCATATCATGCTCGCGTTTCAAGGATTATAGCCAGCAATGTGAGTGTTAGATGTTAACTGTGCTACCAGTAATCCTTGCTCGTAGGTACTCGTAGTTAGCGGATGCGTGGCATCGGGACTACGGCATGGAACAGTATAATTGTAGAATAGCCCGGCAAGCAATGTGCAGCACTCCGACTAGTTTATCTATCCACAATTGCCTCGCGACATGCGACGGAATAAAAGCGCAACTTCTCGCAAGGCGGCGGTGCTAGGCGGTGCCGCTGCTTAGTTGTTGTATCGAATGACAGGTGTGCATATGTTACAGCAGCTATTGAACACATCTCTGGGGCGGCTCAACGTCGCTCTGTTTTTTTTTAGCCGTGCTATACGCATGATCAGTGTTCAATGTAGGCAGCGTAGTGTCGCCCTTGAAGGACTAATGCCGCCGCGGAATAGCAGACGATTGCATGCTGACCGCTGACGATGGGATTGATCTCGAGCTGGCTACTGCCGCAGCTTCTGCTTTTATTACTGTCGGGTGTAGATAGAAGTTACTTCCGATGATGTCGGCGGCAGCGTCGCCATAGTACACAATGATGTGGTGCCAGCCGAATTGCATCATTCATGCGGTTATCTGTCAGTTGTCGGCCAAGTACGCCGATAGAAACATCTCCACCACAGACTGCCGCATGGACATTGGCAGCAATGGGTGTATACATATGCTGATTGTACCTGAAACTGCTGTCCGCTCAAGTGGGGTTCATGCAATGACACTCTCACAGCCTATCATACGTAAATACATAATTGCCTCGGGGGTTAACCAGTTGCTGGGTTGTGCCATCACAACTGCAGTGCCTACGATATACAAGGTGAGAATATGTTTCACCATGCGATACATATGACTCGATAGTGTTCATGCGTTCCACATATTGGTCATGATAGGGATCGCTCCCTCTAGCTAATGCTATCACCCACCCGATGGATCGTAGAAAGTCAGTGTTCCTGTGTTACAACTAAATACTATCTGGATGTGGAAGGCATTGCTGACAGGACGTATGGGCCTCATCATACCGCAGTCTCGCTGGCTATGCAGGAGCAGACACCGCCTTGACCATATCCTCGGTAGCCATGAGCCCGCGCTCGACTGCAGGACGGACACAGATGGCGTCGTACCAGCGCTTGACGTTTGGGAACTTTATCAGGTCGACATCATACGTCCACGCCTGGAAGACCCAGCAGAAAATGGAGATGTCGGCGATGGTGTACTCCGTGCCAGCGAAATACTCGTGCTGCGCCAGCCAGGCGTCCATCAGGGTGTACAGCTCCTGCACTTTCTGTGAGAAACGCTGCAGTCCGTACGCGGCACCCGCTGGCTCTGCGGGGGAAGCCTCGCCGTCCAAGCCGGGAGCACGCCCCTCTGCAGACATGAAGTGGTGCGCCTGCCCAGCCGCAGGCCCGAAGCTGCCAACCTGGGAAACACACAAACGCCGATACTCAATAACCTGGGCTGAGGAGTAGGCGGGTTGGAGGGGTATGGTCACGGGGGAGAACGGACCTGGAAGAACAGCCACTCGAGGCACTTCTCGCGGCCGACCGGATCGCCAGGCAGCAGCGCCCCGCGGCCATAGCGCTCCGCCAGGTACAGCAGGATAGCGCCCGACTCAAACACCGACAGCGGCGTGCCATCATGCTGCAGCACGTTGGGGTCCTCAATGGCCGGCACCTTCCCGTTGGGCGCGATGGCGAGGTACGCAGCACTGGACGCCTCCGGGCCTCCCGGCCGGACGGGCCGGAGAACATAAGGCAGCCGCAGCTCCTCCAGCGCCAGCGCCACTTTGCGCCCGTTGGGTGTGTCCCAAGTGTGCACCGCTAGGGGCTTGTACGCCACGCCCGGCGGCTTTGGCACAAAGCCCTCCCGAGCGGCAGCCATCTTGGCAGTCCGCAGCGCCTGCACAAAGCGCCATCCAAAAGCAGTGAGAAGTAAAACAAATCCACACCAGACGCGTTGGCATTCGTGACGATACGAACGCCAACATTGCCAGTGCTCTCAGTATTCCGCGCGGCGACAAATGCGCCGACATTTGTTATGGGACTGTGATGTACTCGTCTAACTTTGGATCAATGGCGGGAAGGCATGCTCTATCCGAACGCGTGTCCAGGTTCATCGTTCCGGGCTCATCATTACTGGTGACAAGATACTGCTTGGGGGGCGCATGGCGGCACTTTATTAGTTTTCTGACATGGTTGTCATCTGTTTGTTTGAATTTGGGTGGACGAAAGGCAGCCGTTCCTAGACATGACGTTCAGGAAGTGCGTCAGCACCCCAAACTGTGTGTCATTTACTGTCAATGCAAAGACGTGAAAAGCAATAAACGCCCCAAAAACTTACAACACACAATGAAGAGAATGCGGAGTTGACAGCAACAAGCTTTTGCAAAAAAGGTGTCCAGTTTGGGGAGGCTGAAATGGTACGGACGTGTCATGCACTTTCACATGGCGATCAACATACCCATTATGTACACACGCCGCACTTGCGATAGGGATATGTGTGCGCGCAGGAGGGAGGCGAGGAGGCCCAGCGGACTGCGAGCAGATGCGGCTCACCTGGAAGTCGCGCTCGTAAGCGTCTGTCACAGTGCTTACCAAGGCGGGCACCGGCTCCCGGCGCAGCAGCGCGTACGGCTGGCGATGGCCAAACGGCGTCGCGTCGTGGTCCATGCGCCGGCACTCGTGCTCCAGCTCAAACAGCAGCACCGCCTTGCGCGCCGACGGGCCGCAGCGCATGATGTCCTTGCAGCGGAACTGCTTCAGGTTGAGGAAGGTGTCTAGATCGGTGTAGCGCGGGTTCCCCCACAGCAGGCCGTCCGCCGCCAGGCGCGCCATTGGGGTGGCGTGATCGTGCAGGTACAGCGCGATGTGCAGCCCGCGCGCCGAGTTCTCGTACGCCTCGCCCTTGTCCCGCTCGCTGCCGCGCGGCGTCCTGTTGCCAGCGAGGTGCGTACCGGCAGCCATGTCAGGTGCTGCCTAGGTGATGTACTGTCATGATTCCATGCAGGCCCAGAAGTGGCATTGGCACAGGCACCCTCAGACATTCTGGGCTGTGTGACAGCGATGCACTGCATGGTGTGATCATATTGGATAGGTGACGAAGCGAGCGCTTTCAGGGGGCTGGCGGTGGCAGCGGAGGACTGATCCGCGGGCCCACCTGCCGGGCGCCTCCCGGAAGCGCAGCTCCTGGTGCGGCCCGGCACGCACTCGCGCAAGGCCCGGCTCCTGTGCAGCCACAGCCGCATGGAAGTAGGCGCGGTAGTACTCCGCGATGCTGGGCGCGGCTTCCGGCGGCACGTTGAACTCTACCCAGAGGATTCCCAGGCAGGTAGAGACCGGCCCCGGGTGGAAGCCGCGCGTGTCTCGGGAGGAGCGCGGAGCCGCCTGGCACACAAAGCGGTTGCCCATCGGGTCGCATGCCTCCAACGTTTTTCCATCCGTGCGGGACCAGCTGAAGGCGGTGTGGGCCAGGCTAGGCGCGACAGCCTCCAGCCGGCTGGCCAGCGCGTCCAGATCCTCGAAGCCCAGCCCAACGGCGCCGTCCAGGTGGTTTTGGGGTGCACCCGACGCGCCACGGGTGGTGACGGCGATGTGCAGCTGCGAGGTCGCGGCGTTCAGCCACAGCAGGGTGTTGACGTACACGCGGCCGTCTATCACCTCCCCCTGCCGTGGGTCCTGCACAAATCCCAGCGCGTCGCAGAAGAACGAGAGGCATTCCAGAGGCAGGTCGGTGTTGATGTTTATGTGCTCCAGGAGGGCGATGTTGCCATACTCCGTCGCCTCCTCCATGCTGCCCACCCCTCCCCCCACAAGCTGGGAAGTTGGATAGTGAAATCGCAGCTCACGCAGCCGCACCAGCCGTCACAGCAATACCTCGAAAGGCACTGAAACCCCTGCCTCGGTGGCTCGCCTACCTCCCAAGCAGACAAGCTCTCCGCTCAACTGGCAACTGCCACGCAAAGCAACGCAGAAATCGCCATCAGGTGCATGGTCCGGGATGTCTGAGGCCAACCGCAAAATCCGATGGATGGAATAATGGTCACAGCGCAAGCCGACGGCAGCTAGCAGAAGGCACGAGCGGGTTGCACGGTCAGGGGCGAGGTGGGCCGAGTTACTCGCATTGGCTCTTGCGAGTACTTTCTGTACTGGTACTCACCGCGGTGCTTCGTCGGCGTCGTTCGGAGCGCGCAGTGATATGCTGCGTGTGCACGACACGGCGTCGACGTTCCGCTACGCACGTGCGCTCTTACACGTTGACTGGAAGGATGGCAGCTGGTATCGCCACGTGCTTCTGGACGCGGGGTGGGTGGGGCCTGAGACAGTCGCGTGGACGCTCGGCCGCGCAGAGGTCAGCAGCGCGCTCGTCCGTCGGCACTTAATTTCAGCATCACGCGCGCGGCAGCCGACAGCACACGACTTCGCCCGCGAGGCCGCGACCGTCGCGCCGCTTGCAGCGGAGCCCGTCGAGCGTTCGTGGCGCGCAGAGCGCGTTTATTAATTTGGGCGCAACAAAGGGATATTATTCGTATTTTTTTCAAATAGACATATATGTATGTCTATTTGAAAAAAATACACAATAATTTGTACACCATCACGTCGGCACGTGATGGTGCTCCTGCGCCTGCGTCGCGTCGCTCGTCGGCGTGTGTTGCTATGACCCGGGTCATTGGCTGCAAGCGTCCTCGCCGCGGCTGATAGCCTACCCCGAGGCGGGGGTCCCTTTGGTTCCTAGCAGCTAAGTGACTCCCTGGGCTCCTTCTTTGTTCTTGGCTCCCTGCTGTCCTCCTGCTCGACCTTGTTTTCAGGCTGATGTCTCTCTTTTGCTGGCAACCTTTCATAGTTGCTGTTAGTTCTGTTTGTAGTGCGCTTTTGTGAAAGCCCTGTATCTATATATATGTATACACATAAATATAAATATACATATTGATAAATATGCACACATACACATACACATACACACTATATTAGATATAATAGTGTGTATGGGTTTAAAGGTACAAAAAGTATAAAGATACTAAATATACATAAATATACTTTCGTTATTTATACGTGTAACCACAGTGATTACGCACACCCGCCTTTTTGATAATTTACTTGTCGAGACTAACTACAAGGATTTCGAACATAAAATCGAGTCTGGTTTTGCCAGAGGTGCGAAGGCTTTTTTACACGGAAGAAGCGCCAGTCTCTGGCCAAGGAGGCACACCGAATAAAGACGAGGAAAAATGTGGAGGCGGACCCGGATGAAGGCGGACCGGAAAACGGGAGGGCGTCGCTGAAGGCAGCGAGGTGGAAGATGGCACGCGAGCTGGCGGTGGCTGTCCTAAGTAGCTAGATCCCCAGCCGGGAAAGCATGGCTCATCACGGGCGATGGGGCACCAACCTGTATGGAAATCTGTTGGTACCTGTAACTTCATACACCGGTTGAAACCACCATCATACCGTATGGGTTGTTGCACTAGGACAGTAAAGATTGGTGGGTAACCACATAAACATGCTTGGAGCATTCCGGCGCCCGCCACAAGGCAGCGGCCCACCAGAAGCGGAGGATCATGAGAGCGGCAGGCCTGGCGGCACCACCCCGATTGGGAGTAGGTAGCCATGTACGGGGGCTGCTAACATTATTCATGTACGACCGCTGCCTTGCGTCGGCCTTTCCGAGATCCGTATTTTCTCGCCAACCGGCAATTTCCGTTTTCCGGGGCGCAGTCGCGGGCGGGTATCGCTGATTTTTGAAGCGCATGCGCCAAGCGCGGCCATGGGTCTGCGACGCATCAAAATAGCCGCAACATGACCCCGCATGTTTTCAGAGTAGGGCATAGAAATACCCTAGATAACATAAGATGCACACCGATGTAACGCATTTGCATCTGGCAAGATGTAGCATTTCACAAATGCTAGCTGTAAATGTGTATATGTCCGCCATACGCCATGGCATTAATTGTGCGACTACTAGTCGCTAGGGGCGGCTAGGTCGAGGGAAGATGAGGATATATGCCCACAGGGCGGCAATCAGTTTGGCGACATGTGGCGTTCAGCCTGCGCACGGATAGACCCACCCGTTCATTACTTTTGACGCCTGTAGTATTGAGCTATTGATTTCCCCGTACGCAGTACGAGTACCCCGTACAGGTACGTGTCCCACCAACTCGGCGGAATTCTTATAGCCCGGGTGCAGGGCACGGGCGTGGGCCCCTGACGAGGGGCAGCCGAGTAGGAGGGGCAGGAGGATGCGGTGAGGTTAAAGGAAGTGTGAGGCGCCCGCAGTGCCCGCGCCGCCATGTAGCGGCGCGCGCGCCTGGCGGGCGCCCATGATACTGTTGTCGCTGCGCTAGTACCACTGTACTATAACAGCCCCTCTCAAGCATAGGCCGGTCATACAGTTGACTAGTGCCCATGCTTGTCTAAGCAGCAGGGTGTGAGTAGGTTCTGGCAGGGCTTTGATGATCCCATCCAATGGCGGCACCATTGAGCATGCTGATAGCACCGGACTGAGAGCGCCGGTTGCTGGTGTCAGTTGCCCAGTTGGAGTCTCAGTAGACTACAAGGCGAGCCCCCCCCCCGGTTCAGTGGCCCCGTAGGTGATGCCCAAGCCAGGGGTGCCTTTGAGATGGCAGAGCACGCATGAGGTGGCTCTTCTGCGGGGCAGACTGAAACCTTCTGAGCACGCTGAGAGCGAAGGCGACGTCCGGTCCGGTGCACATCGTGAGGAAGTTGACAGAGCCCAGGAAACCAGCACCGATACGTTTCATGGTCCTCTCGGGGGAGCGGGGCCTTGTCGGTGGCGATGGCGCTGGCAAGATGGCGGCGACTGAAGGGATGGCGGCGTGCAGGATAGCGGCGGGCGCTGAGGTGGCGGCGGCAAGTACGGGCTCCGGCTGCGCGGGGGCTGCAGGCGGCGGAGGCACGAGCTCCGGCTGCGCGGGGGCGGCAGGCGGCGGAGGCACGGGCTCCGGCTGCACGGGGGGGGCAGGCGGCGGAGGCACGGGCTTCGGCTGCACGGGGGCGGCAGGCGGCAGAGGCACTAGCTCCGGCTGCGCCGTCTCGTGCTTGAGAGAGACTCGGGGCAGGTCATGTGCCTGCAGAACCGCGCGGACGGCGGCCGTGGCAGCATCGTGCGCGATGTCTCGCATTAGCGCGAGCAGCTGAGACATCTCTTCGGCTGAGACAGCTTGCTGCATCTGCACTGCGTGTTGGACCGCTGCAGAGCTGACTTGTCCCCAGGAGGCAAGGGATAGGAGGCCAAAGGATTGGTCGAGTGCGGGCCACTGGTCGGAGGATCCGCCGGCGCCTGGCGGCGGCGGGGCAGGCATGAGGTCGGACATACAAACGCTCACGGAGAAACCGGGCGACATGGCCGGGAGGGCGCGCCGTGCAGGCGGGCGCGGCGCATCGAGACGGAGCACACAGCGGGAAGCGACGCTGTGAGGCTAGGAGGGCCTCATAACCTCTTATAGCCCTGGTGCAGGGCACGGGCGTGGGCCCCTGACGAGGGGCAGCCGAGTGGGAGGGGCAGGAGGATGCGGTGAGGTTAAAGGAAGTGTGTGGCGCCCGCAGTGCGCGCCCATGATACTGCTGTCGCTTCGCTAGTACTACTGTACTATAACAGGTATCGTCATGTGAATTAATCCTTACACAAAGGACAGTAAAAAATCCACCGCTAAAGGCAGTACCAAGGCAGAAGTTATCATTCGTTAATAATGAAACTCCTACAATGTAGAAATCACACGGATTCTTCCGTATTACCCGACTGTAGGAAAACGGTCGACGCGCGCACCAAGTTATCATTCATCGGTGATGTCATTTCCCCCCCTATGAATGGTCGGAAGAAACGTTGTAGGAGCTCATTCCTCCGTAGGTTGTAGGACCCCCCATTCATTGTAGGACCGTATTTTCTCCAATAGAAGCCACTATGTGACACCATGGCGGACTATCGCCCCGTCGAGAATGCCCTTCCCCCGGCTTGATTCCTCGGCTCACAGCTCATGCGCGTCGCTGCTCCGGCGCCGGGGACCCTCAAGGGCGTGGGGCGCGGCACGCACCCGACGGTACTCTTGGCGCATGCTCACACGGCGCGGCTGCCTTCGACGTGTCGGGCGAGCTGATCTCGTGTTGAGCTGCGCCCTTGCTACCGCATGCGACTTCCAGCTCACCGATGTCTGTTGCAGAGTCGTCCTCTTCGCCGTCGCCGTTGCCGCCGTCCTACGTGGAGCTGCCGGGATGCGAGGCCTCGCCGTCGGGGTGGGCCGCATGCCAGCGGAGCATGTGCGCCTTCTTGTTGGGCAGGGCGAAGGCGGGGTGGGCGCGTCGCGCTTGCGGCCCTGCGGGCTATCTACCCTCGCCGGTGGGGGAGCTTGACTGGGCCCGTGCGCCTTTGTTTTGCTCAGTGGGGCTGACAACGCGGGGCTCCGGGCTGCGCCCCGCCGACCTCGGCGGTCAGGTGGCCGTGGGGGCTTCGGGCGTAGCCGCCGGCAGGCCGGCCATCCCTCAAAGCAGAAGCAACTGATGCGGCTGCGCGGCGCTCAGGCTGCCAGACCCGGCATGCGCGTCTCTAGACGCGAGCTGATGGGTACGGCTATGACGATGCGTGGCTTGCGGAGGAGGCCGTAGCGGACTGGTGCGCGTTCGAGGGCGTTAGGTATTGCATGTCCCGCGCGCTCGTTTCATTTGCGAATCATAACTTGGGGCCAGCTGTGGGACGGTGCTGGACCGTCGGAGAAAGACCCGGTTTTATCGGCGGGTGCCGCGGTTCCTACATTGGGCGCATACCGCGCATGCGTTTCATTGACAAATGATAACTTCTGCCTAAGTAACAAGAGTTCCCGGATGGTACTACAAGATCAACATACGCTGCTTAAAAGCGGCCCGCAGCACGAGGCGGGATAGATAAGTGACGCGCGCCCGGTTGAGAGTCCATGCCACGCTAGCACGCGTGTCTGAGTGAGCGCGATTCACGGACGCGATGTGTAGCTTCGGCAACTGGATGACGGACGAATCTGAGCCGTCTGATGAGGCAGCGAGCACGCTCTCGAGCCGCCACCAAGCTAAGGACCCAAGCAAGGAAATCTCGTGTTAGTGGCTACAAATACTGTACGTGTTGATAAGCTATTACGAGTTGACGTCTCCGAGTTCTTCGCGCAATACCGCCGAGAGAACACCGTCGGCCCTCTGCTTCGACTGCCGGCGCGGGCGCCACGACGTCACTCGTGCTCACCTTGGTTCGCGTCCACGCCCGCAACCTCCGCCACGTCCACGTCCCGCGTCACGCGAGCGGAAGTACCAGGGTACTGGTAGGTACCCCCCCCCCCCCCCCCCCCCCCCCGTGCCTACCGCCCGTATCGTAGGTTTTTTCCCGCCCCCGGGACAGGACTGGCACCAGCGAAACCCTTGCAGCGTTTCTCGTATCGTAGTAAAAGTAAAAGTGAAGTTCGCCCCGGGACATCGGCCGAAGCCGCCCCAGCACTTGACCTCGTGCGCCAACTGCAGTCGTAGGTCTGGCATAGCCCATAGACCATTGCCTCATTCGAACCCCGAAGGGCTAATGCATCAACCGAGGAAACCCGGGACACGCCGGGCCGATATTGCCGAAATACATCGGCCAGGAATCGAACCCGGTACCTCTCGCACACGAGACGACCGCTCTACCGAGCGGACAAGGGATGTACCTCTCGTATCGTAGTACTTTGCCTTTTCCCGACTCTAGCCCGTCAATTGGTTACACACGGACCACGCGTGTAACCATACCCATCGAGCAGACGTCTCCTCTACAAACGCACCAGGGTGGCGGCTTGGAAGAGGCACGGAGGTGCCCGCATGCCGACTGGGCGGTTTCGCTAGTTGGCGGTTTACCGTGCGTACACTCTGACTCGCTGATGCTGGCTGCTGCAATAAAATAAAGCGACATCCATGGACACACATCCGTTTGTTATTGTTCATTTTTGAATTGTAGTTATTTCGAGCAACGGTCAAGCGCCGTCACGCGCGTATCAGGCGGTGTCCTGTCATATTTAGCTCTGCGCGCAGGACCCCGGGCCACAACCAACCTCGACACACCGGGAGCCTCCGCTGCCCCGTCCCATCCTCCGCTGTTTCCGCTCAGGGTGGGCGCTGCCCGGGCTGTGCTGGACGGCGCTGCCACGCCGCCCGTGCGCCCGGCTCGGCCGCTGACAAACAAGACGCGACTCGACCTGGTCCAACCGTGCGGCCACCACCATGTTCTACTCCACGCAAATCCTGGCCAAAAAGGGCCCGCTCGGCACCATATGGATCGCCGCCCACCTAGAGCGCCGCCTGAAGCGCCACCAGGTGTTCGAGACTAGCATCACGCTGTCAGTTGGTGCGCCCCCACCCCCTTAACTCCCATCGCGCTTGGGCTGCACGCCCCACCACGCCTAGCCTAGCCCAGCTCTCCACCCAGCCTAGCCCAGCCCAGCCCACCCACAGCCCAGTAAAACACCGCGCCGCCTTCGCTGGAAGCGTATGGGGCATGCCAATGGCGGAGCAGGTGGGGTTCGCTGGGCAGGGAGCTGACCTCCGATTGCTGGGTGGCTGCTGTGCTCTGGCCACCACCGCCGCCCATAGACTCCATCATCAACCCGGAGGCGCCGCTCGCGCTCCGCCTCTCGGGCCAGCTGCTGCTGGGCGTGGTCCGCATCTACTCGCGCAAGGTGGGCTACCTGTTCCAGGACTGCAACGATGCACTGCTGAAGATCAAATCGGTGCGTGCTGGCCCGTGCCTCGCCGTCCACAACGCCGCCGCTGCCTGCCAATGCCATCACTCATGCCATGCCTCAGCAGTGGAACGCCCACCCGCCCAAGCTCGCCCCGCCTGCTCGTCCGGCACTCAGGCATTTGCGCAGACCGGGCTGGTGGACCTGCCGGAGGACCAGGCGACGGCCAACCTGGCGGCCATCACGCTGCCCGAGAACTATGACAACCTGGAAGTCTTCACCGATGCGGCCACCGGCTCCATTACGCTCACGTGTGACCAGTCCCCCAGCCCCCTTTCTCTGCGTAGGGAACCCAGTTCCTGGCGCTGATGCGCCCCCCCCCCATCACCCTATCGACAGGTTTGAGCACGGCGAGCACGAGGAGATGTACGATGATCTGGCCTTCACGGTCAGGGACGAGTCCATCACTCTGGATGCGGACTTCAACGCACTCGCCTTTGACGCAACACCCGCGCACGGTGCGCGCTTGCCGCCTCACCTCCCTACCCACCCGCCTGCCTGTCTGGCCTTCACTTCATGACGGGACAAGCCACCCGCCCCCCCTCGCCCAGCCATGATGCCCTTCCCTCGCCATCCAATCTCGGGGCGCTGATGAGACGCTGCCGCCTCCTCACCTGCAGATGAGGTTTTTGATGCCGGGCAGGAGCTGGACCTGGAGGTGAGCTTCTCACCCCTCCCATTCCCCGTGGCCCCTCCATTGACATCGCTGCCTCCCGACACGGGGGCCGTGATAGGCAAGAGAGAGCTCGTCAACTGAGCACGGCGTTGCCCTGCTCCGCAGAACATCGAGACCCACTCGGACATGGAGGATGACCAGCCGGAGCAGCTGAGGTCGGCGGACGACGGCGCTGGCGAGGGTGCGGCGCTCGACATCGGGCAGGACCTGCTGGGGTCGGCGGACCTGCAGGCCGGGGGCGGTGGCAGCGACCACGACATGGGTGACGACGACTACCAGGACGACGAGGTGGTGGAGGTGGTGGAGGAGGACACCGCCCTCGGGAGCCTGGCGACGCCGGGTGCGCCTGCGGCGGGTGGCACTCCGGGGCAGGGCGACACCCCGGGCCTGCCGGGCGCGGACACCCCCGGCATCGAGCTCGGCGTGGTGGACGATTCGCCGGAGGCGGCCCCCGAGGCGGCGCCGGAGCTGGGCGTGGGCGGGGTGGTGGTGGAGGAGGCGCCCTGGGCGGGCGGCGAGGGGGAGGTGCATGCCGGCGCGGCGCGCCAGAGGTCAGCCAGGGCCACAGAGGTAGGAAGCAAGGCACCCGGGGGTGTCCGCCCCCCTTCCGAGCGGGTCAGAGAGGAGCCAGGGGGCGGGGTGGGGATGGTTGGGGGGGCATTGCAATCCCTAGGGAAACCACGCGCCTCTGGCTGCGACAAACCAACGCATCCCAGCACACAAAACATTCACCGCGCTTAGACTGTACAGTGCATGGGAGGAGTGTATACGCTGCGTTTCTAGGGCTTTTTTAGGATTGAGGCTCGGTTTTGTTAAGATCAACAATGTGTACAATATCCATTCATATGCCGCGTAGATACACATCACGCAACACTCCATGTCGCAGGCACACACACATGTAGCGTGTATTGTTTTCGGTACTCGCTATGTGACACTATGTCATACGGACATGTCTGTCGCTATGTTGTACTGTCGCTATGTGACACTGTCATACAGACATGTGTTGCTCCTAAACCATCTTCAGATGTGTGGGATTGCCCCTGAGAGTCGCCGCTCTGCGCCAAGGGTGGGGTGGTGATGGTGGCGATGCCCGAGCGGCATTCGCCGCCTGAATGGCTGACTGGCTGACGCGGCGCGGTGGGGCCTGCGACCCCAGGCGCAGGTGGACGACGGCGCCCATGGGCGGCCCGCCACGGAGCTGCCCGGGGCGGCCATCCGCGCGCTGCTCGCGAACCGCGCGCCGCTGCTGGCCAAGCGCGGCTTCCGCGCGGCCTTCCAGCTGCCCGGCGGCGCCAAGGTAAAACCGGCAGCGTGCCCCTCCTCCCTCACCAACGAGGCACTATGAGAACGGTACTCCGGCCATTGCGTTTTTGGCTTTGGCCTCACCAAGCGGGGCCGGGATCTGCTATCCAAAGTATGTACTGCGGGTGCGGATACGGCAGTAGGAGCGCGTGCGAGCGAGAGCCTGTCAGAGGTCAAATGGAGACGAAAGAATACCGGAACCTAAGCGAATATTCTGCTAGGCTGCTTGCAAGCTCGATTTGAGGCTTATCATAATGGTTCTTATTAATGATGCGCCGGCACCCGTAAGTGGGCCCTGTCAGTAACGGCGGGTGCTCTACCGCCCGTACTATTTTGAGCCTCAGGTTGGGCTTGCATGCAACCTGTGAGAACATCCACTGTAGCTCCGCTATTCATTCGTCCGCATTCGACCTCTGGCGGGCAGGGCAGGCTCTTGCTCGCCGGTGTCCATGCTACCGCCTCGGCGCCCGTAGTGATGTTCCCGTGATATTAACCGGACTGGACAAAGCTTGCGTTGTCAGTACGCACTCGTTCCCTTATTTGGCGCTGACTAGAATCACACCGCTCCGCGGTCACAAGTTATGCGCACCACATGCATACCTCTGTGCTGGCGGCGGCATGTACCTCCCTGTGGATGCCTCTTGGCGGATGAAGCCGCGCATCGCCCCGCATCCAGCTTTGTTTACACCGCTGATCCCCCCCCCCCCCCCCCCCTTTTCTGGTACACATGCATGCAGGTGGACAAGAGGCGCAAGCAGATTCACACGCAGAACACCATGAAGCTGCCCGCCGTGCCGGGCCCGCTCAGCGGCCCGCTCACCGAGCTGTGGGAGCGGGCCAACGACATGGCCGTGGCGGCGCGCGTGGCGGCGGTGGCGGCGGACCGGCGGGAGGCGGTGGCAGCCAAGGAGGCCAAGGCGGCGCGCAAGCGGGCGGCCAAGCAGGCGGCGGCGGCGGATGTGCCGGAGGAGACGGCCCACGAAGCTGAGCTGGAGGAGGTGCCGTGCGGCCTCGCGGTCCCTCTTGCCCCAGCGTGCCTTGGGGTCATAGCCAACATTGGCGCCGATGATGATCGTACCGTTTTCGTTACTTCAAACGCCCCTGCCAAAACCGCCTTTGCAGCTCCGAGACAAATCGGCTGCTGTGCGGCGTCGATAGCCCCGTGCATCTCCCTGATAGTTTCGCAGTTCTCCTGCTCACGTATGGATGGATTTTGACTGTTCTCAGTCTATTAGGATGAAAGTTTGGCAATCAGAAACAGAATAGAAAATGAACAGGAAATTCCTTTCTGACCTCCTCCAAGGGAAAGGGGTGATTTATCCGCAGACCGTTTGTGTTTCTGTGGTAATGAGTATCTACATGGGTATACATCTCTAGATCCCCACGGACGTCGTCACATCACCTACACTGTGTGTGTGTCATGCGCAGGCATCAATCGTACCTTCCGTGGTGGGGATGTGCTGTCCGGTGGTGTTCTCCGGGGCACGCGGTGGCGCTGACGCACCTGGTTGTGCCGCCCGGCAGGACGCGCCCCAGGAGGATGGCGGTGCGGAGGGCGCCGCGGTGGACATCGACCTGGTGGACGGCATCGAGGAGGTGGCGTCCGAGGCGGAGTACGTGCCGGACGACGACGGCTTCGGGGACCACGAGGTGCAGGTGGTGGAGGAGCCGGAGGAGGGCCCGGGCGAGGCGCGCGAGGTGCGGCGGCCGGACCCGGGCCTCCTTCGCCCCGCCTTCACAACCCGCCATCTGGCCGTATCTCTCGGTGGAATCGCGCGGTAGGGTCTCAGAGATACATTTATCTCTCTTCATGGGGAGGGGGGTTGCAAATATATATGTATATATACATTTATGTTTATATGTATACATATATATCAAGACACATATATACATATATATACGTGTATAGATACATATGTATATGTAATACATTTACTTCGGCTAGCTGCAAATGGCGATCCGGAAAAACGATATAAAGGAATCATAAAAAAATTTATGAATGAACAAACCTTTTTTTGCAGCCATATCGCCTCTTTAGGTAGCCACTACAGACTGCGTACCGTACCGGGTGCCGGACTCATTTGGTGTACTGACGTAGAAATAGTTTGTTACTTACGGTGCCCTAAAACCCTAAAGATGTGATAGCGTGACGGGCGCTCATCGTACCAGTGCTCCGGGAGGAAGTCTGAAGGAGCACCTGTATCCTGAGAACATGTGGCGTGGGACGGCGCAGGAGATCGAGGTGGAGGGGGAAGAGGGGGGGGAAGGGGAGGAAGAGGAGGAGGAGGAGGAGGGCTTGCCCGCCGCTGTGGAGCTGATGCAGTCGGGCGACCAGGAGCAGGAGCAGCCCAACGCCAACTCCGACGCCGCGGCCACCACGTTCACCTCCAACACGCGCGCGGTGCTCAAGCACGTGCGCGGGCTGTCGGAGAGGGCCAAGGCGAAGGCCGCCGAGGCGGGGCAGCGGGCCAGGCCCGACATCGTGGGCTTCAGCCGGCTGGTGGCGGGCAAGAAGCGCCTCGATGCCTCGCGCTGGTTCTTTGAGATGCTGGTGCTCAAGTCCAAGGACTACCTGGACCTCGAGCAGAAGGAGCCCTACGGGGACATCAAAATCAGGGCGGGCGCGAAGCTCATGGCGGCCATCTAGCCATTGCTCCCCCCCCCCCCCCCCCCCCCCCGGGGGGGAATCGGCCATCTAGCCCCCGGCCCCCCAGGTTGTCCTCAGGGCTCGAGCCCGATCAATGCAGGGGCGCCTTGACACCCGCGGCCGCCGAGTGGGAGCCCGGCCGCGGAGCCTGGCGGGCGCAGTTGTTTGTTGACAGAGTTGAAGCGGAAAGGCTCAGCCACCTTTTCGGATTTACATATTTAAGATGTGCGTTGGCTACGGCGCACCGCTAGTTGAGTTGAGCAGAGCAGGGCCACCCGCCAGGGAGCCGCCACATCCATCCATCCACTGCTCACTTGCTGGGTAAGCAGAGAAAGAGGGAGAGGGAGGGATGGAGAGAGCGGGCTTACATGTAGGCAAAGGGTGCACTTAGTCCAGGGGGGAATGGCGGGGGGGGGGGGGGGGGGGGCATGACCATGGGTTGGGTGGGCTCGAGCGGAGGGTTCGATCTACACACCCGGCGGGTCTCGACGTCACCACCCTTGCACGCACACTTGAAACACACGGTCCCGCGGCTGCACGACGTCCCAATCCTGCCGACTTAAGGCTTATGTCCACGAGGAAGAGGCAAAACAGCGGGTGACGTCCCCAGTCCCCATTATCACTTGCACTACACCTGCCCACAAAAGTCTTGCCCCCTTGTCAAGCACCGATTGTAAATTGGCCAATTATTGTGAGCCCTCACCTTCGTTTCCGGCCGCGCCCTTCCATACGCCATACGTGAACATGGCATCATGCGTGGGGGCAGCCCTAAGTGGCGTTTGTTGTGCTCTTGCTGTAAAAGCCATACGTGTGCGTGTCATTGTTCAGGGATGGTAATGAATTTGATAACCCGATGTCACGAGGGCACGGATTCTTATATCGCACGTGTATGCGTTCTATGTGTACGGCTGCACGCCAAGAGTTACCTCTACCATCGTAGAAAACATTCACAAAGGCGCGCTCTCCCCGCCGTCGGCATGCAAGCAAGTGGGCACTTCCCGCAAAACGGCCAGAAATGCAAATAATGCCTGCTCCGAAACCAGCCCACCTACAGCTTTTGTCCGCGTTCAATGCGCCCTTGGTAGAGCCGGGCTTCAGCCGTACTGCGCAGGGGAGCAGCCCCGAGTCAGCAGGTGGGTCCATATGGTCACCTGCTAGGGCATCGTCGAGGGTATGTGGTAGGGCTGGCCAATTATCAATACGCTCGTCCCTTATTCTGCTATTGGGCTGCGCCTAGCGGGCCCCTACGCGGGGATAATCCGCTCGCGCGGGGCGTGTAGTCGCTACAACGCCCTTTCATCGAGATGCGGGTCGCGCGGTAAGCCACCGTACTAGGGCTTGTAGGAGAACCTAAAAATATTTGCATTGGGGGGCCCCCACCCCCACCCCCTCGGTTAGATTTCCACCGAGGGGCCCGGCAGGATTTGAACCAGCGCAGAGTGGAATCACGAGCGTAAAAGGCAGTGCTACCCGCTTGGCCGTGCCCGGTGGAGCGAAGCGCCGGAGCAGGGTGCGACTTTTGGGGGATAATTAACAGCGGGTACATAAGCATTTACGGCGCGGTCACGTGATCACGGGTTCATGCGGCCGGGCTATCGCGTACAGACCGGCGCAAATCCCCGTATTTAAGGCTCGAGACAGTGTAGTGTACTGCACCACTGATGCACTACATTAATATGCACCACATTATGCACCACCACATTATGCACTGATTAGTACATCTACTGCGACATAGCCACGTGGCCTGCATGGCCCCGCCCGTACGCGCTTTAATTAGCGGACCCAATGCGGAATGATCAGGGGCGGGCCCTTCCCAGATGCGGAGTTAAGTCCATGTAAAGACAGCTCGAATGTCAATTGAGACATAAGACGAAAACTGAATACGAACTTCATAGGACTTAAGACGAAAACTTGATTTATTTGTAACAAGTTTCAAATTTCAAATAGCGTACCCTGTGCGGGTTGGTTAGGGCGAGCCCTTCCTTGATGCTAGGTAAAGACAGTAAGAGGAAGATTGATTCAGTGTTAACAAATTCCAAATTTCAACTAGCGGTGCAAAAACCCGCCACATAGTCGCTATATCCGGATCCATTTGGAGCAAGACCGGGACCGCCTCGACTGGCTGCCTCCTCGTGTGGAACGCGCTGGCGATCGATCCGGGAGATATCGCGCGGCGAACCCTCGTATGAGGGCGAACACCGAGCGCGCGAACTCTCGTGAACGACCCCCATACTTGCTACCCGCCCCGGCCACCGGCGCGAAGCGCGGCGTCTTGTTCAATTTTGCAACTGTGCACGATTGGACGCCCACGGTAGTGGTTGTCTAGGGCTACCTTGAAGTTACCCATAATGACTCGCGCGCAGAACTCATGTCCCGAGCGGTCTCTTGGCTGCGCCGGCTCACGATCGCGATGGGCGTCACCGTGAGCGTCGCAGCCCGCGCAACGCGCAACACCCGCGACGGGCCGGCATCACTCCGGGTGGCGACTCGACCACGGATATAGACGAGGACCCCCCCCCCCCACCCCCCACCCCCAAAGGTCTCGACAAGGAGCTCATGGCTGCCGCCCTCATGGGGGCAGGCGCAGCACATCACCGTCCAACGACTCCCCTCATTGTGGTGGCGCCGGCCGACACAACGAGAGTGGCGACGCGATACTGTCCCGACCGATCATTCCTATTTTTCGGTCCCTTTACGGCGGCGCGACGAGGGCTCTTTGCCCTAGGCGGCCCGCTGCCCCAAGGAGTCGCTCGCGCAACCCGGCGGGTCAGCGTGGCCACCCAGCCAGCAGCATGGACTCGCCGGGAGGGCTACAGCCGAGGGCATGGCAGCGCCATGCGGCCGCGAACGTCAGTCGTCGGTTGAGCACCTCCGACGGGAGGCGCTCATCATCGAGTCGCGCGGGATCGTACAACGACTCCATCAAGGCAACCTGGCGAGCATGCCGAGATCATCGTCCCGATCCTCCACCTGGAGTAGAGCGGCGCGCTGCCGGAGCAACACGCCCCGCCAGACAGAGCGACAAGCAGCACTACGGTGCAACAGCTGCCCGCCTATTTTCGAGGGAGAGCCGCCGGCAACATCGGCCGCACAGACAACAAGCGCATCGAGACCAAACGACGCGCCACCCGGACCCCCCCCCGCTTGTTCCCAGCGGGAGCCAACAACATCTTGAGATAACCTAGCATCGCATTGAGCCCGCCCGCCCCCGAGCCCAACATTTGCAACGCTCGCTGCCGGCGGGACGCCTCGGTTGCCTCAGCCGTAGCGTAAGTTGCAGCTCAACTGATCACTCAACTGGTGGGTAAGGAGTAAGTTGAAGGGCGAACATGGGGGAGCCCTAGCCGCACCCGCCGGGATAGTGGGCGTCAGCTATCGCGAGGAGGGAGACTGGCGCCAATGTTGGGTTTGTATGTGGCTCTCGCAACACGAGGAATGCCCGACCAAAGTAGACTAGGGTTAGACCGTTAGGGTAGGGATAGGAATGGCCGGGGTTGACCAAATTATAAAAAGGGAAATACCATTACAACGGAGACGGGATGTGCCCGCTAGCTCAGGTCGGTTCCTGGCCTTCAGAGGGTTGCACGCAACGCATTGTAAATAATAGGCAGTGTGCGGGTTCGCGCCGCCGGGCCGTAAGACAACTGACCTTTTTTAAATCAAAGAGTGACTCAGTCAGCGGAGGAACAAAGGTGTACACCCCTCCACATCAAAAGTCCCAGGCCCCTTTCTCACCGAATCCGAGCCTACGAAAAGTAAGGCAGCTGAATATAGGCTTTATGACCTGAAATCCTGGAATATTGCACATTTATGATTAGCCTTTACCACTATAGGGTGTAAGCAACCCCCTTGGCCCTAACAAGTGCCGTACACGAGTGGCACTTGCACCACACTGAGCGTTTCTAGTACCCCCACAAGAACAACGGGGGTTGGTGCCCCGCGCGTCCCGCCGCGCATGCATAGACCATTGCATGTTGGGATGGACATGGGTGGGCGAGGGAACATATCAGCAAAGAGACTAGGGCCAAGTAGCACGGCCCGCGTGACACCGGAGCCGTACCAATGCGCGCCACTGAGGGGCGCATATCGGGTAGTATCTGTGGGACGAGCCAAAACACGCGGCAACATGCCGCACCTCGTCCGGATGATGAGAACTTCTAGGCGCTCCGCGGGGCGGCGCACTAGGGTCATTATGCAAATAGCTCCGAAACCAGTCTGACAAACCGCGGCCTGCGGTTTACCGTGGGCGTCACATAGCGCGCTATGGGAGCGCACATGCATCATGCGGGCTAGCATATGCCGGGCGAGGCAAACACGTCGCATCGCGCCGCCGCACTGCGGATGACCGCTTGGAGCCGTTGCGCGGGTGGCCGATAAACCGTCTTGCGCCCGTACCTCCATGTGCCCACTACAAGGCACGCGCTACACGACCGTAGCGGTCATATCGCGCGCCGAGGCAACGCGGGCATAGACAAGCATGTGTCGGACGAGAGAAACGCGAAGCGACATGCCGCGGCTAAGCTCGAAGACCGCTTGGGGCCGCTGCATCTAGTGTGGATCAATAAACCGTAGCGAGCCGCACAACTATATATGCCGCAAGCACGGCGCGCGAGACGCTGGAGCCGTACCAATGCGCGCCACCGAGGGGCGCATATCGGGTAGCATATGTGGGACGAGCCAAAACACGCTGCAACATGCCGCGCCTCGTCCGGATGATGAGAACTTCTAGGCGCTCCGCGGGGCGGCGCACTATGGTCATTATGCAAATAGCTCCGAAACCAGTCTGACAATTCTGATTTTTTTATTTTTGCTTGGGCTGGGGCCATAGTGGCGTGCGCCCGTGCGCACGATGTGGCGTGATACCATCGTCAGAGAAAAGGGCAATATTATAGCGTAAACGGTGCAGGCCACTATACTTCACTTTTGACTCACTGAAAATGGGACAATTTACTAGCTCGCGCGCCAAACAATGTACTACAGACATATATATATATATATACAGCGCAAAGTACTGTATACTCGCCGTCGCCGCCGCCATCCCTTATCCCGCCCACTCGAGTGGAGGGGGGCTGCGCAGTACTACTACTAGTCGCTACTGGTATACCTTTCCACCACCGCCAAGGCTGCCCACAACCCAAACCGGGCCGTGGCAGACAGTTATTTATAGGAAAGGATCCCATGCGACAAAGGCATGCAGTGTCTTAACTGACACAAAATGGCGCGAACGCCCGGATCCGTGACATGAATGGACTCCGCCTACCTCCGGCGTAGGTCTGCGCGGCTGGTGAGTAGGCATGCTGCCGCCTCTTACGTCCATGCGTCCCTGTGCCTTACTTGCCCTGCATTCCCTGCCATGTCGGGAGACTTGCAGCTCACGCTATCGGTTACTACCATGCAGGCTGGGTAGGTCCCATCGCGATGGAGGTGCTTAGCAACCCCCCCCCCTTCCCCTCCCCGCACGCGGCCACCCTCTCGAGAGTCTGCCAGCCGGTCCGCCCGACCCGCTCTACCAAGGGCTGCGTTTGCTCGACGTGCCCCCACCCAACGCTCTCGTCGCGTGGCGGCCCTTGCCGTTGGACCCAGCCGGGCCGATACGCAGTCAGTGGCGGGTCAGGGGCAGGGCCCGCCAGCGGCAGACATGTCGCCGAGCTTGGCTGTCGCTGGCGATGCGGCCGAGGGCTGGCCTACGCATAGCGATAGCCAGGCTGGGGAGAGCGGCGGGCAGGGAGCCGGCGCGTCGGCGGCCACACTCTGTGGACTTGCGCTGGCATTAGGCGCCGCGCGGGGGCGTGCCGGATGCCAGCGGCTCGGAGGCTAAAGGCGCGACAACCACCATGCCCACGGTAAGAGCTGTGGAATAGGCGGGATGGAGGCCGGGGGCCCGGGGGGGGGGGGGGGGGGAGGTTGTGGCCGTGCTGTGATGTAATGCTGTGGTAGTGTGGTGCACCTTTGCATTTTTACGGCTTGCTAATTATGTCGCCATTGCACGTTCGACTGACAGCCTCCGACTCCAAAAAACTAGCACGAGCAACGCACTCCCTGCCCCCGCTGCCGACGAGTTGCAGCCGGCCTCAAAAGAAGCAACGCCAGTCGCCAAGGTGGGCGGCCTTGTTGCGATGTAATGTTGTCCTGGGCTTTTGTTGTTTTCGGCTTGCTAATTATGTCGCCATCGCACGTTCGACCCACAGCCCCCGATTGCAAAGCACGAGCGACGCACCCTCCTTGCCTTGCTGCCGACGAGTCGCAGCCGGCCTCAAATGAAGCGACACCAGTCGCTTCGGTGGGCGGCCTTGCTTCGATGTAAGGCTATGCTAGGCTGTTTTAGTTTTCGACTGGCTAATTATGTCGCCATCGCACGTTCCACCCACAGCCCCCGAGTGCAAAATGTGGCACAAGCGACGTACCCCCTTCGCCTTGCTGCCGACGAGTCGCAGCCGGCTCGCAGGCACCACCAGTCGCAAGGGTGGGCGGTCTTGCTGCGATGTAAGGTTAAGCTAGTCTTTTGTAGTTTCCGGCTTGCTAATTATTATGTCGCCATCGCACGTTCCACCGATAGCCCCCGAGTGCCAAACCTTGCACGAGCGACGCACCCCCTCGCCCGATGCTGACGAGTCGCAGCCGGCTTCAACCGAGGCGACGCACGTCGCCAAGGCGGGCGGCCTTGCTGCGACATAATGTTGTTGTCCACCTTTGCATTTTCATGGCTTGCTAAATATGTCGCCATCGCGCGTTCGACCTATCCCCTCCCCCCCCCCCCCCCTCCCCGGACTGCTCGCTGCACGAGCGATGCACTCTCTCGCCTTGCTGCCGACGCGTCGCAACCGGCCTCAAAAGAAGCGACGCCAGTCACAAGGTGGGCGGCGTTGCTGCGATGTAAGGCTATGTTGGGTTGTTTTTAGTTTCTGACTTGCTGATTCTGTAGTCGCCATCGCACATTCGACCCATACCTCCCGACTGCAAAATCTGGCACGAGCGGGGCACCCGCTGCCCCCGCTGCAAAAGGCCCGAACGACCCTCACAGTTTGCTCACAGTGGCGGCAATTCTTTGGTGACGCATGTGCATGCCGGGAGAAGCAAACAGGGGGAAAAGGCCAGGGCAAACGCGGGCAGGGTAGTGCTGGCTCCAAGCGCGGCCGTGAGGAGGAGGGCGGAGCGCAGGATGGCCAGCTCTACTATGGGGTGGGCACCGCTGAAGTGGTGCCGGGCGCAGCGGAGCCTGAGACTCTGGTGATGTATGCAAAAGTGCCCGCCAGAGATAAAGGTGGCTGCACTGCCGGCACCTTCTGGACTCGTCGCAGTCGCAAAAAACCCCATAATCGCCCGCAAAAACGCACTTCAGTCGACAAGAAACTCTGTGGACGGCTTGCAAGGAGTTGCAAGGGCAGCAATCCTCGCCTATTGTTGGTATACGCGACAATGCGCGCCTGAGTGACCTGGTACTCGGAGTGACAGTCGTGTTGTATGGCAGTCGTGTTGACGCACCCCCTCGCGTGCCTGCTGCCGAGCCGCGGCCGGCCTCGACAGGGGCGCCGCGAGTCGCCAAGGTGGGTTGGCCCCGCTGCACGTATGTTGCCATTGCGCACCTATTACTTTTACGGCTCGCTAATAGTCGACATCGCACGTTGGCCCCGCATACCCCGAGCGCAGAGGCTTGCCCGAGCGACGCACCCCCTCGAAGCGCTGCTCCCGAGTCGCAGCCGGCCTCGACAGGGGCGCCTCATGTCGCCAAGGTGGGTTGGACCCGCTGCATCTTTATTGCCGTTGCGCACTCGATACTTTTACGGCATGCTAATTGAGTCGCCATCGCACGTTGGCCCCCGCAGACCCCAAGCGCAGAAGCTGGCCCGAGCGACAAACCCCCTCGCGGCGCTGCTCCTGACCCGCATGCCAAACGCTCTCGTCGCGTGGCGGCCCTTGCCGTTGGACCTAGCTGGGCCGATACGCAGTCAGTGGCGGGTCAGGGGCAGGGCCCGCCAGCGGCAGACATGTCGCCGAGTTTGGCGGCTGCCGCTGGCGATGCGGCCGAGGGCTGGCCTACGCCTGGCGATAGCCATGCGGGGGAGAGCGGCGGGCAGGGAGCCGGCGCGTCGGCAGCCACACTCTCTGGACTTGCGCTCGCATTAGGCGGGGGTGAGGGCGTGCCGGATGCCAGCGGCTCGGAGGCTAAAGGCGCGACAACCACCATGTCCACTGTAAGAGATGCGGAATAGGCGGGATGGAGGGCATAGTGGAGGGGGGGGGGGTTGGCCGTGCTGCGATATAATGTTGTGGTGCACCTTTGTAATTTTATAGCTGCCTTGCTAATTATGTCGCCATAGCATGTTCGACCCACAGCATCCGACTGCAAAAGCTGGCACGAGCAACGCACTCCATGCCCCCGCTGCCGACGAGTTGCAGCCGGCCTTAAAATAAGCAACGCCAGTCGCCAAGGTGGGCGGCCGTGCTGCGATGTAAGGTTATCCTGGGCTTCTGTAGTTTTCGGCTTGCTAATTATGTCGCCATCGCACGTTCGACCCACAGCCCCCAATTGCAAAAGCTGGCACGAGCGACGCATCCCCTTGCCTTGCTGCCGACGAGTCGCAGCCGGCCTCAAATGAAGCGACGCTAGTCGCTTCGGTGGACGGCCTTGCTGTGATGTAAGGCCATGGGTTATGGGCTCCTGTAGTTTCCGGTTTGCTAATTATGTCGCCATCGCACGTTCCACCCACAGTCCCCCGAGCGACGCACCCCCTCGCTTTGCTGCCGACGAGTCGCAGCCGGCTCGCAACAGGCGCCGGGAGTCTCACGGGTGGGCGGCCTTGCTGCGATGCTGTAAGGCTATGCTAGGTTGTTTTAGTTTGTTTCCGACTGGCTAATTATGTCGCCATCGCACGTTCGTCCGACAGCCCACGAGTGCAAAAGCTGGCACGAGCGACGCACCCCCTCGCCTTGCTGCCCCATAGTCGCAACCGGCCTCAAAAGAAGCAACGCCAGTCGCAAGGTGGGCGGCCTTGCTGCAATGTATCCGTTGGTTCAACCGCAGGTGACTGCTACCTGCACGCGGAAATTGTTTGAGGAGGGGCAGCATACCTTTGTAGCCGCCGAGGCATACAAGAACCGCCAATTAGTAGGGAGGCCTGAGATTACCGACTTGACCGCTTTGTAGTCGGCATATTCAGTGTGGCCGTCTTCGGCAGGAAGCCAGTGACCGATATGGTGTGGTTGTACCTCAGCCCCAGCCGGGGTGGGCCGTGGGGCCCCTGCAACTGCCGTGTCGGAACGCTTAGCGCTGCCTTGCATACCGGGGCTGCCTGCGGCACCCTCTTCAGGGGCCACTACTTCGGCCAAAGACGAAGGGGGGCGCTGGCCACCCCCCTCTTAACGACTCTTTTAAGGTCGCAACATCACGCAAGGCTGCCCCACGCGAGGAGACGGGCCGCCCGACGGCAGACCCGGTACAACTTGTTGCCATCTCGAGAAAAACTTTCCTACTCAACATTCCCTCATGATCTTGAAGGAGTTCCCGCACCTCCCCAAGTGCAGCGCGAAGTTCGTGTATAGCCCCCAAGGGGGAACCCATACTGACCCCGCAGCCCTACTTCCTACTTGTTTCGGCGAGAACTGTTAGACAGGTGTGGGAGGCGGAGAACTGCCTCGACTTCGCGGCAACCTACCTACCTACCTACCTTCGGAGAAGTAACCTGCCTCGACCCGCCGCCTTTGCCTCGTTCCGCCGCCACCAAGTGATCATGTACTTTGCGCCAGTACACGCGAACCCTAAAAACCTGCACAGGGTTTAAAGCTAGTAAATTGTCCCATTCTCAGTGAGTCAAAAGTGAAGTATAGTGGCATGTACCGTTTACGCTATAATCTTGTCCCATTCCCCCATCGCCACCGCAGTGCCGCCTTGTGGTGCAGCTCTCAAACTCGGGGTATCGCTCAGTGCGTTGCGAGGAAACGTCAGAACATTTATTATAAACACCACTAAAAACTACGCGAGCAGGGCTACAAATTCCACAGGAGAAGCACGGTCGTCCAAGGCCATATTTAGGCATTTTTTTGATTTTTATGACGTCTGTGTAATCGTGTGGTCAACATGTTGGCGTGAAACTTTACGCCAAGGGGATCTCAAAACCTGATACACGGTGGCGGGACAGTGTGTTTTATGTGCTTGTGCACGGACTACTCACACTTGGCACATACCCCCTTGAGCGGTGCCCACGGCCGCCATGATCCCGGATCCCCCCTTTCACAACAATATTTCCACCAGCATTGACGCATTAAGGTGCACGACATTGCCGCCCCACAGGCCTCACCACGGCGCGCTATGAGCATGCGGCCATGCACTGCTATAGAAAAGCGTTGGCCTACGGCAAGGAGGCCGCGAGAACCCCTCTTTCGCCTGCGCGTGGAACGATCATAGCCGCATTTTGTCCATGATTTTGCCCTAAACCATCGTCATCGACACGTAGGGCTTGGTCCAGGTCCGTCGCGAATGAGCTAATTTCAATGCTCTATGTGTATGGTGGATAGTAATCATACCAAGGGTGATGTGTTATGAGTACGGGGGCTGTGGTGTCCCATGCCTATTTGTGCACACGAGTGGCGCAATTTGTGGTTTTGAATCGCTAGCGCCGGAAGCCCTGCCCGCTTTTGACTGAATGAAACCGTTGACGGCAACTTACGGCCACCGCGTGGCAATATGGGGTGTATCGCGCTGTCGCGGCATCCCCCCCCCCCCCCCCCCCCCCCCCCCCCCCCCACCCCCCAGCCGTACGATCCTGAGTAACACGCATGCACGCGCGCACGGTCTGTGTAGCCGCGCATGGGCATGGGCATGCGCATGGGCATGTGGATCAAATTCGCAAACCCTATATTTATGTGGAAAGGTGTAGTGAGAAATTTATTTTAGAAATTTGAAATATAGGTGCCCGACAATCCTTACAGCCTAGACTCGCTCGGCGGGACTACCTGTACAGGCCAGGTGCTGGCAGCGACTAATCATCATCCTCCGCAGGGCTCTGCCCCTGATCGTGAAATACATGATCGTCGTCGTCGTCCGCTATCAGGCGTGTCCTAGAGTACCGGCCTGTCAAAGCACACAGCCTGCCCCAGGTCCAACCATCAGGCCTATCAGACAGAAACCCGCCGTGCCTCACCTCTTGCCTGCAGACTTTCACCCGAGCAAAGGCGGAGAGCGCGTGGGGGAGCGGGAAGGGAGCGCTGTCTCCCACCGGGTGAGGGGTGCCGGGGTACTGAGCACGCAGAGAGATGGCCGCGGCTGGCGAGGAGGCGGCGGAGCACGTGGAGCAGTTCCCGCCGCCGCCGGCGTTCTACAAGCTGTATGGCGAGGGCGGCGGGCCCGAGACGCTGCTGCCGCCGCCGCCGCCGCCGCCGCTGGAGGGCGAGTACGAACAGTACGGGGAGCTGCACACGGTGCGGCCGGCCGCCCGCTGCGCGTCGCATCCTTCGCCTGCCGCTGCCTTGTGGTGGCTACCAGCGCGGGCTGACTTCCCCTCCCTCCTGCGCACGTGGATGCCCTGTGTTGACGCAGACAGAGGACGGCGTGGCGGGCCTCCCGCCCCACATCAAGAAGCTGTACACCGAGGCCGCGGAGGGCGGCATTGGTGGGTGGCACCCCCGTGCGATGGATTCCGCCAGCGCATGTCGTAGCATAGGCACATCATGGCAGCCTCCCAGCCTGCCCCCATAGCGGCTCCTCGCACCCATAAGCCTGGCAGCCACATCATGCCAGCGCCCAGCCTGCCCCCATAGCGGCTCCTCGCACCCATAAGCCTGGCAGCCTAATGCACCCAGCCTGCCCCCAGGGCGCCTCTTCACGCGCAACCCCTGTCCTTGCACATGTCTAGATAGACTTGGCCATCCACTTGCACCATCTCTCCCTCTATAAAACAACCTGTAGCTGAGCGCACTGGACTGTTTCCGCGCGGTGCTGTCCGCCCCCCTCCCAATCCCCGCCCCTTCCCCTGGCTGGCAGACGTGCGGGGGGAGCTGCTCCGGCTGAACAAGGAGGTGGTGTTCACATTCACGGAGCTTCTGCACACGCTGACGGAGTCGCCGGGGCTGTGCGCCGCCAGCCGCATGCAGTACGACACGCAGATGATGAGCCTGGGCCTGCTGCTCTGGAACATGCAGCATCTGCTAAACCAACTCCGACCGCACCAGGTGCCCCCCCCTCCCCCCCTCTCGGGCCCCCGGTGACCGTTGTTTCCAACGGCACTGCCTCGACACACCTGCTTGGCACAGCCAGACCGCGCTATCACCCCCCAGCTCGCTGCCAGCTGATGCCCCCCCCCCCCCCCCCCCCCCCCCCCCCCGCCCCGCCCCGCCTTGTCCAAATCCCTGCCCCCTTGCAGGCTCGTGCTGCGCTGGAGTTTAAGCTGCAGGAGCAGATAGCGGAGCGGCGGGCGGCGATCCAGGCGCTGCGGCAACAGTCGGAGCAGATAGACAAGTTCCTGGCCCAGGCGGCAGAGGCGCTGGTGCAGGTGGGGCGCGCCGCCCCGGATGAGCTCGGGGTGGCTCGGATGGTGCGTGATATCATGCTCGTACCTTGCAAAGTAATGCCACGGGGGTCAGCGGCTGTACGTGGTTGCGCACCCGCCCACGTACGGGTGCCGGCATCTATAGCGGCGCTCTAACGGACTTTCTTATAGGTTGCATGCAAGCCCAATCTGAGGCTGCCACACTGGCAAGCGCTCCTATGGCCCCCGTCTCCCCCGCTTTGTCTTCACCATCCCCGTCAGATGCTACGGAGGGGGCTTGAGAGCTGAGAGTGCCGTCGTCGTCAGTCTCTCCCGCGGCTGGGCGCGAGGCCTCCCCGGTGACCTGCGGCATTACGCCGTCGTTGATAAGTGTTCTCATCAGAGCTGTGTCGGCACCCATACGCGCCCACGCGGAGATACCACGAGTGAACGGAGGATGTAATACTTTTCTCGTCATGATGGTGTACGTGGGCCTGAGGAGCACTTTCTTAGATGCTGATTGTGATGTTTGCGCGGCCTGGGAACCAAGCGTGCACACCCCCCTAGATAACCATTAGATGGTTCACAAACAGCTACTCGAGAAACGGCAATAGGATGGTGCTGTGTGAAGGTGGACTCCGTGATGGCATTTAATCTATATGTTTTATAACATGACATACAATATATACGTATATGTATATATCATACATTCATAAATGTTGTACTATATGAATACATTCATACATGCACCTACATACATATATGCATACATGCATACATATACATACATTTCTATATGTTATGATATGATACATATATATATGTCCATATGATGTATCTGTATAATGTATATGTTATGCCATGCACTAATTTAATATGACATGTACCATATGTTACTACATATGTATGCATGACATCCCATGTGCCCCCTCAACCCCTTGGATTCAAACCAAGCCTCAAAACCCTAGCTCGAATGACGTTTCAGGGTGACGCCCCAGGGAACGCTTGGGACTATATCCGTATGGGTTTCAACATGTTTACACCGGCTGCTGTAGGCCATAGGTGATGGCGCAAGGCCACGGGGCTGAGCCGGCGATGGTGCTGGTGCAGGGGGACGGCGCAGCAGTGGCGCCGCCGCCATCTGGGGCTTCCTGAGAAGGCCGACGACGAACCACTGCATCCCATGAGTCGGCAACACCAAAAATCAGCAAGTAAAACCTGAACGGATCCACCTGGTACATCTGATCTTTGACGCGAGTTGTTCGATGCGGAAGCGTGGACCCTTACCCCCCAGGTAGCATCACGCGGGGAGCATACTTCATAGTGTGCCGGAGGGCTGCCCTGCCTCTGGGTGAACTGCTCCGGTGCTCATTCTTTTGAACAATCGTGCGCTATCTCCGGTACCGTGCGCTGTGGCAGGGAGCGGGGCATGAAGCCATCCGTGGAGCCTCAATTACAGAGTGCTAGCTTGAGCTACAGATGCCCGGCATCGTGGGCCCCTGGCGGTTCAAATGCGCCCCGCCCCACGGTGTTATTAAGCACTGCCTATCCATGCGCGGCTCGGCGCATCATTATTGCCCCCAACACCTCCCTAGCCTGGGGTCTCCCCTCCGCCCAGAGGCAGAGAGAGGCTCCGTGCTGGCGGGCCCTACGTTGCTGCCTGCGCCCATGCCGCTGCCGTCATAGTGAGCAGCCTGAGGTGTGAGGAGCAGCAACGTAAGGTTCCGCTGGCGTCTTCCAGCCAGCTTCCCTAGCCGCCCCACGAAGTCTCCTCCCTTAGCTGGAGGGTGCCGCGCTCGGCCCTGGCCAAGGGATGGTACGCCGCGATGCCACCCATCTCCCTCCCCATGGTGGGCCACCCGCCAGGGGAGCGCGGCTGCTGCTGCGGCTGCTGCTGCAGGCGGGCATGGCTTAGTTGGCTGGGCCGGCAGTCCCCCGAGCTGCGGATGTGAACCACGGCATCGGTGCGGCCCGCCAGCAGCCGCCCGGTAGCGGCCTCAATCTGCTGCGATTCCATGGCAGCGGCCTCTTTGCGCTGAAGGTTGGCCAGGTTCAGGGAGGCCCGCATCGCAGCGTCCTGTGTACACATAGTCGCGCCGGGGGGGGGGGGGGGGGGGTTAATTACTGAGTGCGACAAGTGGGCTCGCGTGATGGCAACTTCAGAGCCATGTGCGAGTATCGAGAGGATCTGCTGTCGAGCGCGACTCTTTATTATTCAACACCTCGATACCGGAATGTATCGTCGGCAAGATCCTGTCAAGTATGGGTGTCGAGTGTATCGGGCGAGGTCATATTATGGCGAGTAGCGATTATCAATCAAGCAAACTATAGCGACTATCGGTGTTATTGATGCAACAGTACCCAGTCCCGTCACGTATTCAATTTGGTGGGTGCCGACGAGCGACTCTCGGCAGCAAGCAGATCATGCCGAAATTGGCCGAGCATTTGCAACGACTCCGACGAATATGTGGATAATGAGCGAGGGCTAGCGCGTAGGTGGGACAACTGCTGCCAGCTCTGCGGCTCACCTTCTCCTTGAGCGACTTCCTGGCTGTGTGGCCGACCGCGTCTGCCCGCTGCTCCTCCAGCAGGGGCTTCTTATGCTGCTGCTGCGTGTGAGGGGACGCGGCGCCGCGCCCTTTCTTGCTCAGGTCGCGGAAGCTGCTGAGGAAGTTCTTGCCTCGAAGCTGCTTCTTGATCGTCTTGGCGAACGAGGCGCCGCCCCGCGATTCGTCCTTCTGCCCGCCAGGCGCGGGTCCCCTCGCGGCTTCGCCGGCCACGTGGCGCTGGCTAGCGGCCTGAGGCGACCCCGACACGGCGGAGGGCTTCCAACCTTCGGGCACCTTGGCGGCGTGACGGGAAGGAGTTTTGCTGACCGGCGGCGAGTCGTTCTGTGGATACTGGAGGGGCAACGCCAAGACAAGGCGGGTCAGAAACGTTGGCACGAGGCAGTTTCCGCAACCGCGTGAGCGCACCCTGATGAACCCGGCCGACATCTCGGCACCGTTTTGCAAGAATCAAGAATCGCCGTGAACTATTTTCGACACGACGAATCGTCGTGGCTACTCGACCAAAGGCAGTCGTCGATATTGTTGAGCCGCGGAACCACAACAATATCTTTCGATCACCATTCCAAAACTCGACACGGCGCGACTCGATAGTCGATATCACTATGTATACTCGATATCGCAGCAAGTCGAGAAATCGAAGTCGTGACGACGTGTATCGGAAGTTGATGATGCTTGGTTGTATTTCCGCACTCACCATGCTCAAGGAGCCGAAGCTGCTGTGCAGCGTGTCCATGCTGTGGGCATGCTTCAGCGCGGGGCCGCCTCCAAATTGCGGTGGCCGCTGATCCCCCACCAGCACAGCGACGGACTGCTGTTGCGGCGACTGGCCCTTCTTTGGGGTGCTGCCTTCGCGTGTGCGCCGGGAGTCCTCCATCTCCTGCGCGCTTGAGCGCGCCATGGCGGCGTTCACCACGCGCTGAGCAGACACCTGCTGCGCTGGTATCATGCCTGTGGGAGACACGTCAGCTGGATTCAATAACTGAGTGAGCAGGGCGCCATACAGGATGGCTGCAGGCCAGCGGGTCACTTTATGAAGCAACGACATCCTCCAGGCATCAGCAGGTCGGTGCTGCGCTCACCCTTGGGTGCTTCGGCGCCGTTATTCCAGCAGACCTGTACCACTGCCCGCGGCGGTCCGCAAAGGGACAGGATCCAGGGATGACGCAGCATGCCCGGCACCGTCGGCCGCACCGCGGGGTTCTGTGCGGCAGATGCAGCAGCCAAGGGGGCAGGATCGGTCACAGGAAGCCAGGGGATCGGTCAGGGGAAGCGCTGGGAGCGATCACAGGACAAAGCGCAAGAGTGTGATGACGGCGACCAAGTAGGCTGGTAGATAGGCAGTCTGGTGAGGCTGTGCGCACGCACCTTTTCCAAAGCTCGGCGCACAAAGTCTTTGGCGCCCTCGGACATCCAGCTGGGAAAGCGCGGGTCCTTGGTCATGATCGCATCCATCGTGCTGTCGCGTACGGCCTGAAGTATTTAAGACAGCTTTGTCAAACAACACGCTATGTTGACAGACATCCCACAACAGCCTGTCATTCCCCCCTCTGGCATTGGAAGATGCAGGTCTGCCCACCATTGCGAACGGAGGCCGTCCAATGAGCAGCTCGTATGTGAGCACACCGACGCCCCATGCATCCACCTCACCGCCGTATGCCAGGGACACATTGCCCTTGTTTTCGTCAGGGTGTTTCTTGTCCGGGCACACGAGCACCTCGGGGGCCATGTAGTCAAGCGTCCCGAGACGTGTGACAGGGCGCTCCTCGATAGAGTTTATTGACAGCCCAAAGTCTAAAACCGGCAGGGAGCAAGGGCGGCTGTCAGCACCATGGCAGGCTTTCCCCGGTCGACAGCACAGCAATTGGAGAGGACGAGATTGAGAGGCAATCAGCAAGTCAAGAAATTTCAGGTTACCCACCAGCAATCTTCAGGATCCGATTCTGATCAAACAAAGTGTTCTCTGGCTTGATGTCCCGATGCACGATTCCCTGTCACAGATCGGAAACAGACCTTTAGCAAACATAGAGAAACCCATTTGCTGTGGCTACACAACAGCTTTCATCATGGCAGGGGAAGACGGGAATACTGAAAGGGCATGCCTACCCGCTCATGCAGGTGAGACATAGCCCTCAGGAAGGGTACAAGCACAGTGCACACGGTCTCCTGCTCGCTCATACGGCCCCCGAGGCGACGCAGCTCATCAAAGAGATCGCCGCCGGCCGCGTATTGCATGACCAAGTATATGCGAGACTCGTCTTCAAAGGCGCCATACTGCACACCGAAGCAGTCGTCATCATTCACGGTTTCAACACTGCGTGCGCACTCTGGTGGAACACAACCAGCAAATCACCATAAGGTTTCACGGCATGGCGGCCCAGGGCAACCTACCAGGTCGACAACATTGGCATGCTGAATTTGAATGTGAATCTGGATCTCCCGCTCAACCTGGCGCATGTTCAATATGCCAAGCTTGCGCTTTTTGTAGATCTTCAGAGCAACAGGTATGGCGGACTTGCGGCAGAAGGCATGATAGACCACAGAGGCGGCACCGGCACCAATCTCTTTCACCAGCGCGTAATCCTTCAGTGTCCTGCAGGCCAAACGGCAGGCAGGATTCAGTTACGATGGGCGAGTGAAGTATGGAATAGGGGACCTGGCCTGGCCGGTGGACGCACCAGGACTCGAGGCGGCGCATCTGCGGTGGGCAGAAGGGCGCCACCGCAATCATGCGGGAAACACTTGGCGGCTTCGATGGCGATTGACCTTGCATATGCTTTGGGCTGTTGGGATAGCTCAAGGGCGACCCTGGCACTGGGTGAGACTTTGGCGAGCTTGTGTAGTCCAGGCGATGCGCGGCAGGCATATGTTGCTTCACTGGGGTGCTGTTTGCCGGCATCGAATGAGCATGTGCCAGCGTGGGCACGTCCTTGAAAGGTGACATGCTGCCTGCCGTATACCTGACCGAGGAAGAGCCAGAACGCATCACATTTAATCTGTTGAATTGGCTCATTAAGCGTTCAAAGCTTTTCCTCGAGCTCCCCCCCCTCCACCTTTCCCCTCTCCCGTCTGAGCAAGGTATCGGTTGCCTATTAGTGCCATGATATTCAACTACAAACTGTATCTTGGCACGTAGTATCGGCCGATGTCGCGACAGATAAAAAACAACGCGCACGTCACGAGCATATCCGGTACCGACACTGTCGCGACGACACTGATGCCGAGCGCCGACCCCGTCCGCGTCTCTTCCTGCCACATTGGCTAGTTCCTACTCCATTTCATGTTTGCACCGTGGTCCAAAACGTACCGTTGAGGTGGACAACCTGCCGCGCTGGGCTGCACTACGCTCCGCGCTCGGAAGAAGTTTCTGCCGCTATCAGAATGTCATGCCCGGGGGATGTGTGGGCTTGGCAGCCTCCTCCTCGGGTTTGATGCTCGTTCCTCCGGCAGCTGCGTGGCTGTTCGGTCGCCCGTGCCCGAGGCCTCCTCCAGCGGGCACTCGTCGTTCGATGCCGCCAACTGCTTTTAATAGAGGCAACGTAACTGTATCCTTTTCTTACGTAGTGCGGCTTGTTTCTGCTTGCTTTGCTGTCCGTCCACGAGATGTGCTAGGTCCCCTCTCGACGTCACTTTCGACCACAAGTGTGCCTGCGAACTCGTTCGACGCGCTGGCGTTTGGAAGCCGAAGGGGGGGGAGGGGGGACAAGAGCAGCTGCGGACAGCTGCTTGCTCAGCCCGGCAGTGGACTGATTTCCGAGGGGCGTAATTAGTGGCCCGACTTCGCCACGTCCAGCCTATCGTCCCGGCAGGGTAGCTTGCACGCAAATAGACGGGCGGTACACGCGCGGGCAGCAGGCGGCCGGGGGTAAAGCCACTGTCTGAGGGGTTTACAGCCACTCGGCTGGCTTTGCCAACTGCTTCGGCCGAGAGCAGAGCCAACCAACGCCGAAATAGCGGTGGTCTTTGCAAGCCCGTATCAAGCCCACCCGGTCAGTACAGATAGCCGAGGGCAACGGGATGCCAGTGTTTCTAACCAGCAATCGTTGGGACGTCCAGGCTGCTTAGCCCTGGTTTCGCCGAGCCGCCGACAACATATGCGCCTGCCTATTGCTGGGCTGCCGACGCCCACTCAGCGAGCAAACGGATCGACAAGGCGCGTATAATAGTAATAAATTTAAAAATACCGGTACGGTACCTGTACCGTCTGCTGCCATATATACTGAATTGGGGCTGACCTAAAGTACTACATGTGCGTGCTCTCGAGTCTCATCGACCCGTCGTCAAAGAATAAACTGTTTCATGACGCCCCGTCGCCCCCGACGAGCAACGGTCGCTCCGCGACTCATGCTGCACCCACGCGATAGATGTCGTACCGATGATATAGTCGCTATAGTACTATATATTGCACCTTCTATACGGTCGCGGCGTACGTTACTTTACACATGCTAATAACGGGACAACGTACCGTTATTACAGTTCAAAGTTCGTTAGAAATCTGTTCTGCTTCTACTGCTCGTAACAACGAGTAACCCCCCCCCCCCCCCCCCCCCCCCCCGCCCCGGCCGCCGCCCCCAAATAGCGACTAGCGCCCCCCCAATTCCTGTACGTAAGGATTGTAGTCGTCGCTACAATAAGCCCCCGCGGGATGGGGCTTGCCCCAACTCGCGTTTCTCGAATGGGCCGACGTCTAAACGGGTATGTAGGGCAGACCTTCCGTGGTCATCAGTGCCGGGTGTTTTGATGGCAGTGTTTTGGTACAGTGATCCAGCATTGTTGCCAATTCTTGGCCTCTCCTGGCCTGGCCACTGGCCTCTAGTTAGTCTCGCAGAATGCTTCAGCAATTTGCTTTGTGACAATCGGGGAGCGTCGCCTTCCGCACAGGGCTTTCCGTAACTTGATCGCCGCCTCAACGGCCGTGGTAGAGACGCTGCAAGGGTTTCACTGTTGCCAGTCCTGTCCAAGGGGCAGGAAAACAAAGCCGCCCGGAGAGGCGGGCGCGCAATACTGATGACGAGTAATCGCAACTAGGGATTATATGGTCAGATGTAGTCATCTAGAGGTTAACAGTATTTAGTAATGTTGTACTGCGCACGATCCCCGCGGTCGGCGCACGGACTAGGGGCGGCCTGCCGGCCCGCACCAACACCACGACCTGAAGGATCCACCCTCGGGCACCGGCACTCTCTGCTTTGCGCTCGCCTCAACCGGCTCGCGCACTAGCCCCTAGCAGCCTCGACTCTAGCAGTCGAGGAGAGTGGCAGCTTAGTCTATGCCGATTCGGACCCGAGCCTCAGCCTCCCGAGACGCTACACCTTCCCCACCCCGCGACAGCAGGATGCCCCCTCGCTCTGTACCGGAAGACGCCCTAGTCGACGACGCCCCGGGCGGCGCCACAACGGCATCTATCGCGGAATTGGGAAAACGCCTGACGGCCCAAGCGGAAGCCCTAAAGAAGGGGCTGGCCGAGCAGTTCGAGGCGGCTACGGCCGCCTTACACGCTCGACTGGCCCCTCCCGTGCAACCGCCTCCTCCCAAAGGCACCCAGCCAACCATTCCCGCGGGCGCGCCTGCGCCCGAGGGTGGTGAGCAAGGAGCGCAAGAGCCCCTTCCTGCTGAGCTGGACGCACTCGACACCGAGCTCGAGTATGTCGACTACGCCTACTTCGGCCAAGTCCCCCCTTCCGGTCTAGAGCCACCCCCACGCGACGGCGACGAGCCTCGCTTGTGGACTCTGACCGACGACACCGAATTGGAAAAACGCCTGACGGCCCAAGCGGAAGCCCTAAAGAAGCGGCTGGCCGAGCAGTTCGAGGCGGCTACGGCCGCCTTACCCGCTCGACTGGCCCCTCCGACCCGTGCAACCGCCTCCTCCCAAAGGCACCCAGCCAGCCATTTCCGCGGGCGCGCCTGCGCCCGAGGGTGGTGAGCAAGGAGCGCAAGAGCCCCTTCCTGCTGAGCTAGACGCACTCGACACCGAGCTCGAGTACGTCGACTTCGCCTACTTCGGCCAAGTCCCCCCTTCCGGTCTGGAGCCACCCCCACGCGACGGCGACGAGCCTCGCTGTGGACTCTGACCGACGACACCGCCACTGTGAGATTCAGATGTGACATACAGGTGACGAAGCACTACTAGTAGCGACTATTATTTATCCGTGAAGGCTGCTGCTGGTGGCGGCACGTCCATCCAGTTACGTGCGAGTACATCCGGCGTTATTGCCGGCGGGCGATAAATCCTTTTTGTCATCATTGAGGAAGTCGTACGAGCCCGGTAAAATGTTACATGGCACTGACGTACAAGGTACAAGGTTGTCCGTGCAGTACCGGGTAGTACGCGATATATTTATTGAGCCGGTACCGGGTATCAGTACGAACCCTGTGAGTCGTCCTGTGGATAACTACGACTATTAGTACATGGGAGCGCAAATCGCAGCCGTACGTACTTGGTAACACTGGGGAATTTGCAGTACTAGTACTGCTGATCGGGCCTGCCAGCCGTCCGATCAAAGGTCATCAGATGGGCGGTTTGGCTGCCATGTTTTGCCAAAGAGTGCTCACGTTACATAAATATTCGCGAGGGGGAGGGCGGGGGCAGGCAGCGGTTTGCCGAAGAATGTTTGAATTACAATATTCGCGACAGCTGCCATCGGGGGATGTGGCCCGGGGGGGGGGGGGGGGGGGGGGGTGCGGGGGCGGGGGACCACGCCCGCCCCGCCCCCCCCCGCCCCCCCCTCCCGCCTGGGGGGGGGGGGGGGGGGGGGGTGAGGGGACGGGGGGGGGGAAGCTACTGCTTGTTCTTGTT